>BMAW01123968.1:0-14205 GCA_019974015.1 Nephila pilipes
CATTGTTCAGGGAATATAACCTTAGTTTCTTTTTCTAAAAAATAGGCTTGGATTAATAAATTCCCCAAAAAATCATTCCATCTTCACTTTTTGGTTTCATGACGTAATGAATGCATTAGTAAGCGATTTTTGTGTTTTTATGTTTCGAGTTTATCGTTATAAATATGCATCATTTGTTTTAATACAATTTCGCGTCTGTTTGGATATGACGCCAATCACCGAATTCTTTTGAGACAAAATTCTTTTTCAATGCTTTTTTCGCGATGTTTCTTTCTTAGCGAAATGCTGCTTATGCATTTGATTAAAAGGAGGAAATATTATTTTTTACAATTAAAAATTTTACAAGCTGTAGGATAAATGTTTTTAAGTCTATCTTTTTTTAAAAAAGTATTTAGCATGTTTGCCATAGTACGTTACACAAATATGTCTGCCTTTTAACATTTTATAATCAAGTTTTGTTTCATATAGAAACCACTATACTTAGCTTTTTGAAACAGAAGTTAACAATTTAAAAGGCATTTGATTAATATAACACTGTTTTTAATTTAAAAGTGTCACTGGTTGGGAATATTCTAAAGAAAAAGGATAACAAACTAGGCAAAACTTATCAAATTATTCAACAATTCTAACGGTGCATTTTATTTTATCCCTTTCAATAGAAAGCGATCTTCTTCAATTTCAACATATTTAAAGAAACTACATACTTATCGTTACTTTTCTTTGGGTTTCATGATTCAAATTTTCTTCACAATTGAAAAAGTTCAAATACCGTGAAATCTATATATATTTCGTTTTTTAACCACGTCATAATTTTTTTTTCTCATGTGAGGCCTTTTCTTTATTGATACAAGCTTCGTGTGTTGCAAGCTGTAAGAGGGAATGCTTAAAAGTTTAAATATGGTTATTTATTCTTTTAACATCGTAGTAAACATGCTTAATTAAGCGTCTGAACGAATACAGGATTTCTGAGGAATCCTTAACAAGAAAAAAAACTGATGTAGAACTAAAGTATTCGATCCTATTTACTATTTCATTCGGTGTAAGAGTAATTCATTTTTAACTGTATCCATATAGCTGATTTTCATTATAAATTTTCCACTCCAACTATATGTATGGCACGTGCTTAATACTACTTTTAACTGGAATCCCAATTATATTCTAGGTAAGTTATCTGGGGGAAGAATAATTATTTTGATTTACTTAAAAGGGCCGAGTTAGATATAAAAACAACTTTCTGTTCGTTCATTGCTTTGGGTAAGTTATATCTGTTGATTATGTGGACACCTACATAACTTATATGTCCATTTCTTTCTTCACTTCCGAACATTTTTTTTTCGTAGCATTAATCTATGTACAAAGAGTTTAATTTTACATACATATGGATTCGAAGCAGAGGGAAAATGAATTCTCATGTTCGAATTTATCTTTTTTTAAGCTAAAATTAATGAAATTAGGAATGCAAACAAGCGTCTCTAAATAATATTCAAACAAAACGAGGAAGAGAGTTATATATATAACACATGGATCAATAAGTTCCGAGACTAACCCAGAGATGGCTCTCGTAGTAAACCAGTAACCAGGTCTTTCTAGAGTACTAACCTTTGCTTGAAACGGGTCAAAATTTTAAGTCGATCGGACCAGAAACAGCTGAGTTATCGAGGTTGGAGTAAAGTCGTTTTGTAGTTTAATTAAAAAATGGAAAAAACCGAGTTTCGTGTTCTGATAAAAAAAATTGTTTTTTAATGGGTAAAAACACCGTGCAAGCAAAACAATGGATTGAAAAATTTTATCCGGACTCTTGTCCATCAAAAGCAACGATTTGTCGGTGGTTTGCCGAGTTTAAACATGGTCGTACCGACACAAATGACGCGGAACGCTCGGGTAGACCTGTGGAAGCCGTTACACCGGAAAATGTGAGTGAAGTGACAAAAATTATAATGAAAGATCGTAAAGTGAAGCTCCGTGAGATTGCTGAGATGACACAGATATCATATGGAAGTGTATTTACTATCCTTCATGAAAAATTGAGCAGGAAAAAGGTTTTTTCCAAGTGGGTGCCGCGATTGCTTTCGATGGAACAAAAACAGCAACGAGTCGATGATTCAGAAAGCTGTTTATCGCTATTTATTCGCAACAAAAAAGATTTCTTGCGTCGTTACGTGACCATGGACGAAACATGGATACATCACTACACTCCAGAGTCGAAGCGGCAGTGGCGCACAGCTGGCGAAAGCCGTCCGAAGCGTCCGGAAACGCAGCAGTCAGCTGGCAAAGTCATGGCGTCAGTTTTTTGGGATACGCATGGCGTGATTTTCATTGACTACCTCAAAAAAGGTAAATCGATCAACAGTGATTATTATATTGCCTTGCTGGTGCGTTTGAAGGAGGAAATCGCAAAAAAACGACCGCACATGCAGAGAAAAAAAATCCTTTTTCACCAAGACAATGCATCCTGCCACAAGTCGATGAAAACAATGGCAAAATTGAACGAATTCGGCTTTGATCTGCTTCCCCACCCCCCATACTCGCCAGATTTAGCCCCCAGTGACTACTGGCTCTTTGCTGATCTTAAAAAAATGCTCCAGGGAAAAAGATTTGGCTCAAATGAGGAGGTCATCGCTGAAACTGAAGCTTATTTTGAAGCGAAAGATAATTTTTTTTATAAACATGGTATTGAAAAATTGGAAAAGCGTTGGAACGATTGTATCACCCTAAAAGGTGATTATGTTGATGAATAAAAAAGAAATTTGCAAAAAAAATGTTGTTTTCAATGTTAGTCTCGGGACTTATTGATCCATGTGTTATATATATATGTGGAGATCAGACGACTTATCGCCCAGAACGCGGCCATAGAACGTCTCACCACCAGAGAGCGCTGCTACTGTCTCGGCGACATTCCGCTAGAGGAAAGAAGACGTTTGCGCGGGAAGACGACATTACGAAGTGGGAGTGGGCACACGGAGTGTCTATCACTCGTAAAACTGTTTTACGAAATAAGTGCACGAGACACAACCGTCTGACTGAAGAGAACTGTCTTCGTATATCTGTATTGCGAACATTACTTACGCTTTTCTCAATTAACTATATTCAAGTGTCTGTACATATTAATCGTTGTAAATAAGAATAAATAACTTAGTATGAACGGAAGTATCATCATTGTGAATACCCGGACTTTACATATATATATATAAAAGAATAATCCTAACTAGAATTAAAAATTTAATATACGAATTTATATTCGAACTTGTTCGTTATTTCTTTTTTTTTTTTTTTTTTTTTTTTTTTTTTTATTTTTTAAAATTTTGGGTAAAAAAAATAAAAAAAAAATATTGATTTTTATGACATATACTAATTTATTACAAGATTATTATTTTATTATATTATTAGACTACATACGACCGGTCAGCATATCTTTGGAACTGTCGTCATTTGAAGATGCAGTCCAAGTCGAACGACATGCTTTTTGAATGCAACAGTATATACCATTCGTAACATGTAAAATATTTATAAAACCTAAAGTAATTGGATTCAAATTCTTTGACAAGTCAAATGATACATAATCACGTTAAATTTATTAATACTTAACACAATTTTCCAATTCATATAAAAAGAGGGAAACACACCCAAGTTCATCGAGATTCTAAATACTATATACGGAATTATCCGCTTAAAATTTTCAATGACTTTCACAAAAACGCTGGCTAGTTTTAAGAAGTAATGCAAGTTGTGCACAATGCTAAATCACAGAAAGATTTTTCACTCAGCCTCCGAGGACATTCGGCTCAAGTCTTAATTTCTTGTAAACAAAATGAAACTTCCATTGTTTTATCCTGCAGTAAACCATCTAAATCACCATCCCTTTTTAGCCGCATGCTCCCGGATTTCATAACTTTCCTTCCACGTAGTAAGCTTATATTTATCTGATAGTTCAGGAAGGTCAACCCAAAAAAACGACAAGTTTTTATTGAAGAATTCGACCTTTTTCTCGTGACCCATCGTTTGAGGAACCTTGATCCATTAAAAATCTACCATGTGAAAAATCCTCATCCAAAAAAAGACACTTTATAAATCTCCATTTGATCAACGTAATATTCTCTAGTTCACTGGTCTTGGACTGTCAGAAGGGTGTCAGTTGAAAAAAAAATTGCGTACCATATAATAATGGGTGTTGTAACGTTCCAACGGAATCTTTATGATCATTTGAAAATAATTTTATGATATCTACTTACGCAGCATTTCGATTCAGTCATAAAAAGACCACATTTTTCAAGTGATGTAGGGTGTAATATGTATACGAACTGAATGTAAAATCTTAATCTCATTTTTTTTTATTTAATAGAAACTACCGAATACTATCATTTCTTATTCGTATAAAAAATGACATGTTAATAGACAAAAAACAAGCAAAAAAAAAAAAAAACCGTAAAACATGTGGAAAATTATATTTAATTACTATGATATTTTTATAAAAAGGTTTCAGAATTAATCTCTTATTTATCTGTATTCTTTCGAAAAAAAAAATTTCTAAAAACTGTTTAATTTTTAAACTTTGAAATCCCTTTTTATAAGGAACGTTTTAATTAGAAACTGAAAATAATTTTTCAACACAAATATTTTTTATCTACTCCTTTCACACAAAGATATCACCATGAAAAGGAGTTAAGTTTAAAACTCAATCCTAGGAAATAATAACATTTGAGTGTTTGAAAAGACAGGAGTTCAAGTATGGGCAGGCATGCCTCTATTATATGCATAGAATCGATGACGATTAGTCTAAATATATTTAAATATACATTTCTTGTGGATTCAATGCAAATTTCAGTCATAATTGCGTGCCAAAATGTTTTGCATGTATAAAACACTTCCCATTTAAGATTTCACAAACTTACTGCTTTGCTATCAATTAAATTCTTAATTTTACTGGGAAAATATTAGGTTTGAGATTTCCGATCCATTTCTTCATTTATGAAATTATTTTCCCAATTTTTAACCAAAAAAAAAATAAATAAAATTTTGCTTCTTAATGTTTTCTTTCTTTTAATTCGATTACCATACCGATTAATGTAAATCATGTTTAATATACGCTTAAAAAAGGTAATTATTGAAGACAACTGATCCGCGATCTGTGGTGATGAATTACATTTTAAAAATCTAAGAGATTGAATGACTTGCTCAAAAATTGCACTATTTTCCTCTTTGTAACAGACATTGATTTTTTTTCTCCAGTCTGAGAGATAGATGCTTAGGACTTCATCACAGATATTTGACATATTTTATTATCCAAGAATTTGCGTATTTCTATCCGTTCAAAGTACTCATTCATAAAGTGGTGAACACTTCAGATTTCTTTGAACGCCCCAAGTACTCCATCATGAGAAGGGACATCTTTCAGACATGTGCAATGGATCATCACTCCCTCCACACGTGCATTCTCCCAATCACTGAGCGCCTTGTAATGTTTATTATAAACAGACCCATTTGTTATCAACTTTTCTCCTGCTCTGTGGAAACGATTCAAGCACTGAGATTGTAACCAACTTTTTTTTCATTACCACTGCTCTTGTCTCAATTTTTTTTTGCATATCCAGGCTCATATATATATATATATATATATTCACACCTCTTGTAAATCTAACGTTTTTCACATACAAATCGTGCATAACTGAGAAATTGAACATCTGTCTATTTTAAGTAGCACCGACATTCTCTACCATTCCCCAGACGGATGCAATTTTATTTTTATTTGAAGAAATTAAACTCGCGTTGGCTTCGATTTTTACCAAACTTTGTATTTCTTAATTAACAATTCTGAGAGCTGAATTTGCAATCAACTGTGTAGAGAAATAAACGGAGTTTGTGGGAATAAATTCGTTCGTGATAAAATTCAAGAGATGAATATTTTCCTTTTTATTTAAAAACGAGAGCCTTAGTAAAAGCTGTTTATTTCTTGTGAATTTCAGTGTGACGTTCACTATATTTAAGAATTCTCTAAATATTCTTTAAAAAAACATTTTTAAAACATATATATATATTTCTATTTAATTGTTTTGTTTTGCACCGTATTTGACTTTTTTGCCTGCTATAAAAAGACACTGAAAATCAAGGCAATTCGAATTTTGGAATAAATTAAATGTAGGACTTGACAAATTCGAGATCGAAAGCTAAAGTTTTTTATTGCCTCTCGTTTACCGACAAAATGAATGAACATTGTCGATTTTTTTTTTCAAAAGCGGTTTTAGCTTTGAAATAGAGCTTTTTCACTCTGCTGGGGTAAATATTTTTCTTCAAAGTGACCTATGAAACGGAAATTGCCGACACGTTGCACTGCAGCGCACATTCAAATGGAACGTCCAGAATTTCAAATCATTTGGTGTAAAGTTCGAGAAGAGTTTGTTGTCTAAAATGTGGTGTGCAGTAGTGGCTCATTGATTAGATGTCACTTGCTATCTCCAGTTGAAAATACAGGAGGCCTTTTCCTTTCACATAAAGTTACTTTTGTACTTTGAAGATTACAACAATTTAACAAGAGTAGAGTGTGAAATGATTCCAAACTAGGATTGCTCTTTAAAAGCTGTTGAAAATACTGACGTTTATTAATACATTTACAGAGTTCTCCAAAATAGCTAGTTATTAAAAAATTCATTACAACTGACAATCGATGAACGCACAGATCTCTCAGAATTCCTGATTCTACTAAACTTGCATCGTGTAAAGGACTTGATGCACTTGAAATCTACCGGGGCCAAATGCTCTACCGTTGACGCGGCCTGGAAATTAGGAGAGTCGTCTACTATAGTAGGTATTAGTAATTATTTTCTTAACTGTTGTTCATTAATGTCTTGCTTTGGCGCAGTATAGTATAATTTATTTTATGATATGTACTCACATAATTGTTTTATATTTTCGGTCATTCAATGAAAATTGCTAAGTTTTTTAAAATATTTTGTTTAAAATGATCGGGATAGCGTGATTTGTAGAATAACAGGATAGTTGGTCTGAAGATAGATTGCATTGTAAAGATTGTAGTTTGAAATGGACTGCATTAAATGAAACAGAACTCAGAAATGGAGCGGCGTGGAAGACAAGAAAGCGTGATACGAGGCTCAGGAGACGTCGTCGTCTCGTGGATTAAAGTTATGAGATCCGTTGCCTATGGTCCCGTGCGTTATTCTATTTCGAAGTCTCTTCCAAACAAACCGAAATTCTGAATTGTGTGATAAATGTATTCATAGTTTCAAACGCGCTGTTTCTTCACTTTATAATTTGTGGATGATGTAGAAATCCTTTCAGAGAAAAGAAAAGCCGAGGAAAGTATAATGTACGTTGGCAAAAAGTACAATAATAATCTATCCACTAGGATGTAGATCTTTTTTTTTTTTTATCAACGATATACACTTTTTCGCATAACATAACCAAAGCTATTGTATTCGTATGAGTTCATTTAAAAGTAATACTTCGACCAGGATTTAAAAGTAACACTCTTATTTCGAGCTAAAAACATGTTGAGTTTTACCTGAAATCAAAATAGGTTTCTGTAACTAAAAAGTAAAAATATAAGATTTTTTTTATCTCATTCATCGAACTCTTGAGAAGAAACACATCAAACTGCATTCTGAAATACTTTTACACGCACATTCCCAAAAGTGCCTGATTCTCTGGCTGCATACGATTTCCGGATTAAGAAAAAAGCAAATGATTTTTTTTAATAAAAATTATTGTAACTGGTTTTTACTGACACTGCGAAGGGAATAAATGTAAAAATGAGAAATTATGGTTAATGTAATGTTCCAAATGCGTAAAGGGGGAAAGTATAGCAAAAATAAAACGTGAACTTGCATAAGAAGAAAAAGTTTAATTTTTACATATAAAACTATATATATATATATATATATTACATTTGAGTAAAACTCTATACTTAGAAATATTACATGGGTAAAAGAAATAGTATTTTTTCCAAGTATTTTCTTAATTTCCGTACGCGAGATGAAATGTATTTAGATGTGTGCAGTTAAATGCATAATCAAACGAGACAGTGAATGAATTCAGTTGTAAATGTCGCTTTTAGCTTTTTCAAAAAGTCAAAAGTAAGTCTGCTTGGTTATTATTCCATGGTGAATGTTAAATCCCGTGTTACTCTCTAATATTTCATTGTGAATTCAGATTTATGATTTTTCCAAGTTTTTTTTTTTTTAATAATATTTTGAAAATTATCTCTTAACTTCAAGCAGAACTGTTTAATAATAACGTTTGTTCAGTTTCTAACGTTTATTTACATTCTGCATAAAAATTTGCTCAGAAATTTAACGATCAATATTTAAGTGAATAATATCTGGAAGCATGTAGCATATTTTAGAAAGAAAAAACGCCCTACGTAAAATAGAAATCCCAATCGCAGTCCTTTTTGAGATGTAGAATAAAAACGCATATGTTTATAGCAATGTAGAGGTGGACTACATTTGTGTTCGAAGTTTAAAAGAGAGACATTCATTTTATAATGCGATAATTCCTTTTCTTATCAGCAAGGTCAGCTTTTTTTTAAAAATATATTACGTAGGAATATTCAAGAATAGACATTTTTGGAATTCTCATTTAACATTTTACCTTCGATCTCTCCTGAATAAAAAGAAAAGTTCCTAGTTGCTTTAAAAAAACAATAATCTACTTCGTTCTTTTACATTAAGATGTGTCGAGTAAGAAAATATTTTTATCACAAAGTTCAAAGAACACAAAGACATTCGACACGGTGAGACTTTTTTGTGAAGTATTTACTTTGCTTTTAGTACCTTCATAATGTGCGAATGAAGGGTCATGAATATCTTCCATCGGTACAATTTTTTCAAGCTGAGGGGAAAAAAATTAATATGCTATCCGTTTGATTTTCACAGAACGTGGAAGTTTTAATAACGAAAAATGTCGATGTTTTTCTGTTCCTAACCAAGAAATTGAAAGCAACTGAATGCTTGAAAAATCTATAGTTCGATTACTTCGACTTGAATCGCTAATCATTACGAGATTTTTTTTTTCTTTTTGTAACATAAAAGAAAACGAATCTTCTCAAAATAAAGACCTCCTCATGATAAGTGGCAATCACTTTGTAAATGAATTCAGGAAAGAAGAATTGTTTTTTGAGGCCGTGACTTACAACCACCCCCCCTCCCGATAACATTTTCTCTGTTTAAAAATCCTCTGCATAGAGAACTCGTTGAAATATATCCTTTCCCAATTTCCAAAATAATACAAGTTTGGCGTTTAGTTCAATTTTTATTAATGTCGCACTAGAATCAACACGAGGGCTATTGGGGACGGACCTCGTAATTTTGAACCATGGTCAAGTGACGAGGACGACACCTGAGCTAGCTCCTTCCTCTCCTAACATCCAATGGGAGGACTTTGGGTGCAAAAGGGGCGAGATGAAGAGCTGCCTCTTCAGGAAGAAAAAACAACCGTTCAACTGCAAACCTTAGGTCATCAGTTATGATCCTGGAAATTATGATTACATTTGTTCCCACGTTCGTTGTTAGTGGTTGTTTATCTAAAACGAATTATTTTATACTTCTTGGTGTAAAAAAAGATTATCATACTTTGAGGCCTTTCCACAGATACATAGATTTAAACGTCAAGTGATAAAGAGGAAAGTTATTTTATTTGGAACAAAATTACGTACTTAAAAAACACATAATAATCGAAAATGAGAGTCATTCGCGTCCAAAGACCGATTTCCGTTTCTCCGACTTATCGCATCCGAATATGGAAGAGGTACGTCTCTTTCTTCCGCAAAAGATTCGAAGGACAGGATTCTTCGAGAAAAACCGTGACGCGGTCTAGGGACGAGGACGGCACCAATCCCCCACCTATCAGTCTTCATATCGGAGAAATCTCTTCAACATTTTACGAAAGAATAAGGAAATCGACAATTAAAAACCTTTCAAACTGTAGCGCGGTCGAGAGCCGAGGACAGCACACTAGCCGGCAGCCCCAGGACAGGGACGGAGATCATAAAGCGAGCACACAAACTTTTATTTTATTTTATAAGTGAAAGGAGTTGATTACTTTCCGTGCATTCGTAGAAGTCGAAAGAGCAATTTTCCCCAAAAGAACTAGAGAAAAAAAAAACCTGGCGAACGCGCCACAATAAGACGGGAGGAGTGTTTTGACTATCCCGTGTGAGTGGATGGCTGAAAGAGTAGCTTTGTGAAATGTATGCATCTGGCCAGTAAGTGATTTCTCGCTCTGGAAAGGTTTCGCTGATGGAGGCATTTTTTTTATATATACAGAAGAGAGATTACGGGTCGCTGAGAGTGGAAAGAAAGTACTTTAAAATTATTCGCTGAGTGTCTATTAAAAAGGCTCGCTCTGAAATGTGTTCTCTTTCTCCCACGCCTCCCTTCCCTCCATGCATTGAGCAGAACGATCTCGTTTCTATTTAATTTCCTTCCATAGAGTCTTGCAAATGAATAGCTTATTTTTCATTGGATTTTTAATTAGAAATTTTTAAACCTCTTACTCTGAATTTAAGTACCAGAATAGGAATTTGAAATTCAAACTGAACACTCGTGCGTGAGAGGAATTTAGAAAGGAATGCAATTTGAACGTATAAAAAGCGTCTTTCATCGAGACCAGGACGACACCTGATCTGGCACCACCTTCCCCCTATTTATCTATCTATTTAAATCTTTCTTAATATCGAACACTCCACAAAATTTCGCAAAAGATTCCATGGATCGTTTTCACGATGTTCTCCGGTAAATAAACATGTTGCATGGTACAGTGACGAGGACGACACCCGAGCTGGCAATCTCTCCTGCCTATTAAATCAATCTATCTATCTTTCTTTTTCATTATCCAATACTCAGGTAAATCTCCGCAAAATTTCATAAAAGAACAAAAGGACACCGATCATTCAATGTTCTTCGATACCGTGGCGCTGTCCAGTGATGAGGACGGCACACGAGCCGTCACCCCACGAGAAGGAGAACTCGCGCGAGTGGACTCTCGAAAGCCTCTAACAAAATCCTGAGCCAACCTCCTTAACATCACTCCACCCCTCCCCAGTAGCGCGGTGTGAAAGTCGGCCAGCACGGTGTAGGAATGTTCCGGAGTTCCACGCCGCGAATCGCCCACGCGTCGCTTCCGGAGTGACGTGGAGAAATTTAAAAAAAAAAAAAAAGTCCTCCTCTGTTTCGATTCTTTTCCATTACCGACAGGATTCTTTCGAAATTTTTATTAAAAACGGAAACGACGATATTTCGAAAAATTACCTTCCGATCCGAGCCCTCGAGGTACGGAAGGATTCGCCTAGACCTTCTCTGTCTCTCCCGACCTTCAGATCCGGTTTCAAAGCCGTTCCTTAAAGCGTAGGAACCGGATTGCAAAGAAACGCGGAATACGCATTCCATTTCCCGGTTCGGAAGCAGAAAAATTGCAGCTAGTAGATCCGGAATAGTTTTTCCAATTTAAGTCGCATCCGGCTGCAACCGGTTTCCTACGACGGAGAGGACAGTTCTGAGCATCGGGCCACCAAGAAAAGTTTCTAAAGTGATTTAAGGTATTTTCCCCGGGCCTTCGAAAGATATTCACTCCGAAAACTGGTGGTCGGCGTTCCAAAAAAGGGAGGGGTGCCTCCTGCTCAGGAAATGGGCCGCGTTACCACGTCCACGTTGGTGCGGTGTGAAAGTCGCGACGTGCCGTGCAGAAAATATCGATAGAATCCCACGAAACTTTCAGAAATTGATCTGCTTGAATTACAGAAACGATCGGAATCGTAAAAAAGCAACATTGCAGCACTAATTCCATTAAAAAATCCAGTTTTTTCCCTTTTCGGTTCAAAATCAAGACTCCAATTAAAATTCAAAATACGTTCAGATTCTGTTCCAATTTCGTATGCAGACTCGTCATTGCATGAATTTTAGGAATTCGTGCAATTTTGGTTTTTAAAATGCGTTTTAAGGTCTGGGAGGGAGGGAAATTTCACATTTTTCAATGAAAATGTGAAAATTACACTTCCGGTGAGATTTTAACACAGTAAATATGTTTAAATTTCTGTGTCAAAATCGCACCGTTTTTCTGCATGGAAACTCGTTTCGCAACAATCTTTCAAAATTTATAAAGTTTAAGAGGGAGTAAGCCTTTTTACGAATTTCGGTCCGGCAAAAATTATAATTCTCTATCCCTTTCCCGAGACATTCCGCTTCCTGTCTGTTCTTTTTTTTTAAGTAATTATCATCCGATTTTTTTTAAAAATCAATAGGAATATCAATAACTCAGTGTTCTACATTTATTTGTGCAGTTTTCTTTTTTATATCAGCGTTTTACTTTGTTTTTTTTCCCATGGAAGGAACATGAAAAATTCTTAATTTTCAGTGAAAATTTCACTTCCTCCGTTAATTTGACATTCTAAATATTATTAGATTTCTTTCCAATTTGGTATTTTATCTCGTCTTTGAGGCTTCATTCGAAATCAAGGAAGTTTAGATAAGAGCAGAGAGTTTCAACCAGTTTGGAGGTACTGGGTAAGAGGTGTGGGATTTTTAATGATAAAACTGATAAAATCCACTTCCTTCGTGAATTCGAGACAGTAAATACCATTGGAGTGTTTTGAAATTCTGCATGAAACTCATTTCTGATAACTCTTTCATAATTTATAAGGTTTAAGTAGGAGCAAGCCTTTTTTACGCATTTCGTTCCGACAAAAAGTAGAAATCTATGTCCCTTTCCAAAGACATTCCTCTTCCTGACAGTTCCTTCTTTTTTTTTTAATAATTACCACCCGATTTCTTTGGAAATCAATAGGAAGACCCTACAAAGAGCCTTCCACATTTATTCGTAAAGTTTAAAGAGGAGAAAGCCTTTTTTAAGGCTTTTAATACGAAGTGAAATAGAATGCCCGTCATGTTTACAGAAAATCCATTTTCTAAATTGAATCGAATAGTCTAAAAAACGGGTTATTTTAACAGGAAAATGAACAAAAAAGGGTCATCGGTGTCATAAAAAACACAATAACCATTGCGTACAAATGTACAAAATTTCTACCAGTGTTAAAATTCCAAAAGGATTTCTCACAAATTCTTGCGTCATGTTATAGCTCGATAGCTGTTAGTCTTTTGCACTTGGCCTGGATTTCTACTTATTCGGCCTCAACTGAGGGGAAATGAATTTTTACCAGAAAAGGTCTCTGATTTTCTTAAAAAAAAAAAAATCAGCATAAAAAAGCTACCTTCTACCAAACTGCCTAATTCCCAAAGCATATTTGGCTTGTAGCTCGCCTGAATTGCCTGTCATATTTAGTATGTTTAAACGTAATGGGAAGTGATATGTTTCTCGAAACAGAGTTTCTGCTCGATGTAAAAAAAACGAAACGTATTTTCAAACCAAAACCTGTATTGGATTTCTTGTTGAAGACTCCTTTATTAGTGGAGTTTTGATGAAATCGGATGGATGTTATTAAAAGAAGTTTTGGCCCTGAATCGCATTCTCCTGAAAACTGCAAAATTTGTTTTTTCCAGGGACAAATTCGTGAAAAGTCGTTTCCCACTAATCTTACAAATTCTGGAAAAGGCGTTCAAAAACGAGGCTTGGTATGCCGAATTTCAAAGAAATTGATTGTGTTTAGTCACTTAAATTCGTATCGAAGGACATTGCTCTCAAATTTTCAAAAGAAGGGCCTTTTCTAAGACTTTTGGAAAAAACTTGAAACGCTAATATCCTACTTAAACTAGTTCTCTCATTCTAAAGTAATGTATTTGGACAGCCTTCATGTCGAACTCTGAAGAAATCCTACGTATTTAGTTCTAAAATCACGCTTGAAGTGACATTTTCAATTCTCGATGAGAAAATGTGAAATTTCACCCCTGCCATGAAACACTCTTTTAAGTACTCCATTTAAAAACTAAAACTAGCTCCTGAATCTTATGCATCTACGTGAGTCCTAAAACCAAATTTTAAAAAGAATTGAACGAATTCAAGATGTCATTTTGTTTTCATGACTTCTTGAAAAATAAAGGACAATTTTTAAAAATGTTTTTTGTATAGAAAAACTCAAACTGAATTTTGCTTTTAGGATTCTGAATGTTTCTGCTAATTCATGATTAATTTCTGAAAGTTTCGAGTGATTCTGGCAATTTCTTCACTGTATCGTCTCGATCTCTACACCACGCCATCGGAGTAGCGGAAACACGGCGTATTTCTGGAGGAGGAGGCACTCCTTCC
>BMAW01123971.1:0-16815 GCA_019974015.1 Nephila pilipes
TATAAATCACGATTGTCTTTTCCAGACACGAGGGTTGATTTATTTTAATTAAATGTCTTCTGGTTTAGAAATTCGCAATCAGAATATTTCTAATATATCCAATATTCCAATATCAATTAAACACTACACATAAATAAATTAGGGAATGTTCAGAAAATGAACATTTGTTGCGTTGCATGTTATTTTTGCGTATCTAAAAATTTACATTCTTCTTATTGTTAGAAAGAGGAGCCAGGGAATAAAGACCGACTTTTTTTAAAAAAACTCACATTTCTTGTAAACGTAGAATTAGGTTACGTTTATTATTATACAGACCAAAGAATGTTTTTCCACACTAATTAGCCCTATTAATGTACAGTAAAGCCCTTCATTTTTCTGATCATTTTTACAAAACACGTTGTTACACAATTAAAAATATACATGACACTAAATGTAACGTTTCACTTATCATCCGTCAATTTTCAATATTCTGAATAGAGGAAGATTCCCTGAGAAGACAGAGGCAAGATTGAAACAGGAAAAGAAGAGAGAACGTTCCATACTTCCGAACACACAGTTTAATTTTTTTTTTTTTTTTCATTTCTTACACATAAAACCTAATAAATACAAATTTCTTACAAAAAAAATAATAAACACATCTACAAACTAACATTTATAATAAGTAAAACTTTTTCATACCCCAAGACACAATTACGAAACAATTAAAGCAGTAAACACTGTAACACATATTATACATACTCTAATTAGGACATGCATTGGGGTTGATCATAAGGGTACAAACAATATGCGACTGGGAAATTCTAGATTATGACCATTTAATCACTTATTACATTTAGCGTGTGGCTTCGACTTTCTTTCACATATGTCTGACTGTTTGATGAAAAAATCAAAACAATTCCAACATAATTTATTTTAATAGTGAGGATTTCTCAATAAATAAATTAGTAAATACATATTAAAATCTTTTAAGTAGACCATAAATTATTCTGACGTCATTTCCGTGTCACGAATGTGGGTGGAATGGGTGGCTCGTGACTAAAACTCGCGTTCTTAAAATATATATACCGACGAACTTTTAAATTCTTTCGCTGCTACACACATTTTAATTCACTTCGAACTCTGTGTATAAAATTCGTACCTCGACACAAATTTAAACACAACGCCATGCATAAGAAAATACTATTGACGCTCATTGAACGAATATCATATTCGGGTAATACGAAAATTGGTTTTAAATTATTATATTCAATTGCATTGGATTTTTAGGTTACTCGGAAAAGGGTTGAGTTTTTTCGGGCGCTTTTCTAAAATAATGAAGCGTCTCAACAAGACACAAAAATAAACAAACGGTCTTATTTGTTAATCAAAACGTTACAAATTCGGAAAGTATTCTTCGAAAATATCTCACATATCACAATAGGTGAAAAATCTGCATTTCAAACTGTTCGATACACTTATTTCTATTGTGTTACACACAGATAAAAATTTGCACACTCAAATGTTTTTTGTTCAACACCAGATGGAATGGGAGTACTCAAACAAAGAAATAAAATGTTCAGCCATGGTTGTAAATAAATTCCAGTGCCCGGATTTTGACTCTTGGATAGATGTTTTTCCTTGATGCGTCAAAACGAATAACATAAATTTATGTAACAAAACACGTCGTAAAAATTTCAATTCGTTGAGCGTTTTTTTAATATTACCTACCCGTAATCAAACATTTAAATACAATACGCTTCACACAACAACAAAGGTTGGTATATTCCGTGTCACGAAAGAGGGAGGAAGGGGTGGCTCCTGACTTGAAATCGCGCAGAATGATAAGCATCCTACAATTATGCAAACGTCTCTGAATCCCACACACTGTCCATGTCTTTTAGATTTCTTTTCAGTTAAAACGTCTCTTAATCTCACACACTGTCCGTGTCTTTTATATTTCTTTTCAGTTAACTCATATCTCTTGATAAAATACAATTCAAGAAATAAAATGACATTCTTAGCATTTAACGAACATCGCTTTGAATTACACACGCTTATACAATTTATTGTTAATTGTTGTAATGTCTCACATATTGAAAAACACTATTACATGCGAAGCTTTGAAAACATGGCAACATCATTGCACTTGTTTATAATTAAAGTGATCCATTTTAGTCCTCTGAGGAGCTTGTTCTGCTTTTCGGAGTTAATGAAACTTTTTATATATATGGGGAAGGTGTGTTGATAAAACCGTCAATTCCCCATAATTTTTTTTCAGAAGGTGTGCGGAATGCAAACAACTTTTCTGTCGTTCTTTAGAGCTGTTACATTAACATTTCACTTTATCCATTACATTACTTTAATTAATTAGTTCCATTAAATTAATTAGCCTCACCGTAAACGTAAAAGGAACTGCAAATGTTGGAGCTTTTAAATAATACTTATTTTAATGTAAACAGAAACATCTGTAATCATTACAACAGTAGACTGATTCTAAATTTTATAGAACAACACATCATAATAATAATATATTTGTTGCCAATCGCACAGGAGAAAATATCTTCATAATCATTTAAGCAAACGATTTTTTCGTAATATTACTCTTGTCCTTTTTGAGATGCAAAGAACGATTCATTTATCTCAAGTTTTACATTTACAAATTTAAAACTTAATTGAGTGGAGAATAGATCGTCTGCTCCTTTTCTTCAATTCTCCTTACAGCTCCGCAATCAAAATGACATCAAAAAATGACTTAGTAAGTCGCCATATGACTCCCCCTCCAATTTCAAGAAGGGAGACGAAACTTTATCCTCCTGCCGGATCTTGTACGATAAGCCTTTTGTTCCTGTTCCAACGGTTCATTCGATGCGTCCAAAATGAATGTTGGTTTCAAGCGATCCATGGCAATAAGACGCTCCTGTTCCTTAATAAGGACGATGAAATCCTTTGGCAGGCGACGAAACGCCTTGAATGGACCTTCATATAGCAACTTTAATGGTTTCTTGTATGAGTGAGTGCTTGAGTGACTGTGAGGGTTTATGGCGCAAGATCCATGGTAGGCTATGCTGCGCCAAACATTTGTTAAAATTCTTGAATGGAGGCCGGCGGACGAAGACATGACTACATTGTTGCAAATTTTCAGGGGCGTAGAGTCGTTGAGGGCCGTGACGTAGAGGAAGTGCAGGACTGACAGTTCTGATCAGCCGTTGCCACCTTGCTACGTAATCAAGACATGTATCAATGTTTTTTCACCTCGTACAGTTGACCAGGAAGACGAAGACTCTATCCGTAGACTAATTCCGCTGTCGAGTCGTTAGGATCTTCCCTGAAGACTGTCCGGAGACCCAACAGGACAAGAGGCAGTGCATCCAACCATTCTCTTTGATGGTAAATCAAAGCTTGTTTCAATGGTCGATGGAGGCATTCGATCATTCCGTTGCACTGTGGGATATAAGAAGCAGTTCGAGTCAAATGAATACCCAGAAGTTTTGACAAACACTCAAAAAGACCCGATTCAATTTGCCCGCCCCTATCTCAAGTCAACCTCTGAGGCGTGCCGAATCGAGAAACCCAAGTATTCACAAACACTCTAGCCACAGTCTCCGCTTCCATATCAGTCAAAGGAGATGCTTCGGGCCATCTTGTAAATCTATTTATCATAGTAAGGTAATACCTATATCCCCGCGCAAGATTTAACTTAATTATGTCCAGATGGACAGGAGAGAACCTCTCGTCAGGTACAAGGAATTGCATCAAAGGGGTCTTAGTATGCAGGTGTACTTTAGATTGCTGACAATCGATGCAAGTTTTACACCATACGCCTATATTCTTATTTATACCCAGCCAAACATATTTCGATCCTATAAGGTGTTTAGTACCGCGCATCCCTGGGTGCGACAAACTATCCAACTCTTCAAAAACTTTACGTCTTAACTGATGAGAAACATAGAACCTGTTTACGCCTGTAGAGCTATCCGCGTATAGCGATTTAGTGCCATCAGGCATTTGTATTTTTATCAACTTACCACTGAATTCCGTACTACCTTCTAAAACTGATTTCAACTCCTCGTCTTTCCCTTGAAACTTCGACCATAACTCCAAATTCGACAATGAGAAAAACTGTATTTCACTAATCCTGGACAAAGTGTCAGCTACGACATTACCCTTACCTGGTCAGTACCGAATGTCAGTAGTGAATTGTGAAATAAAATCTACTTCTCTCAATCGTCTGGGAGGGGCCTTTTCGTGTTTCTGTGAAAACGCGAAGATTAAAGGTTTATGGTCTAAGTACAAAGTAAAAATTCGAGCTTCCAATAAATGTCGAAAGTGCTGTATGGCTCTATACGCTGCCAATAATTCTCGGTCATAAGTAGAATATTTACATTGTGCAGATGATAACTTCTTCGAAAAGAATCCAAGATGTCTAGGACCATCAGAAGAAATTTCTTGGAGTACTCCTCCCATAGCAAAATCACTGCAATCTGTAACCAACGCTAATTTTGCATCCCCGGAAGGATGGTATAAAAGCGTTGCATTCGCCATAGCTTTTTTAATCTCCTCAAAGCTTTTCTCCTTTTTCGGATTCCATTGAACCTCCCTTTTGTCACGTTTTTTTTTGCACCGATTAACAGCCGATTAAACGGTGCCAAAATAGATGCAATATCTGGAATGAACCTATGGTAATAGTTTACCATGCCTAACACATGAATCAATAACTCCCGAGACTAACATTGAAAACAACATTTTTTTTGCAAAATTTTTTTTTATTCATCAACATAACACCTTTTGTTAATCACCTTTTAGTCTTTGGTTATCACCTAGTGATACAACTGTTCAAGCTTTTCCAATCTTTTTCCCACGAAATCTTTTGTGTGAGTATAGCGATAACAGCTTCTGAACTACTGACTCGTTGCTGTTTGTTCCATCGAAAGCAATTTTGCACCACTTGAAAACCTTTTCCTTTTCAAAAACTTTTGCAACACTCCATATGATATTCAAAATATCTCACGGAGCTTCACTTTACGATCTTTCATTATAATTTTTGTCACTTCACTCACATTTTCCGGTGTAACGGCTTCCACAGGTCTACCCGAGCGTTCCGCGTCATTTGTGTCGGTACGACCACGTTTAAACTCGGCAAACCACCGACAAATCGTTGCTTTTGATGGACAAGAGTCCGGGTAACATTTTTCAATCCATTGTTTCGCTTGCACGGGGTTTTTACCCATTAAAAAACAATGTTTTATCAGATCACGAAACTCGGTTTTTTCCATTTTTTAAACAAACTACAAAACGACTTTACTCCAACCTCGATAACTCAGCTGTTTCTGGTCCGATCGACTTAAAATTTTGACACGTTTCAAGCAAAGGTTAGTACTCTAGAAAGACCTGGTTACTGGTTTACTACGAGTGCCATCTCTGGGTTAGTCTCGGGAGTTATTGATTGATGTGTTAAAAACCGACGCTAGTCAGAAATAGTACTGGGTTTTCAGTGATGTACAATTGCTTGAACCTTTTCACTATGAGGATTACATCCTTTGTCATTAATTGTATGCCCCAGAAAATCTATTGTGTTTTTACCATAGTCACATTTGGACTCGTTCAACACGATACCATAATTTTTCAATCGTGTGAAAAATTCTTCCAAATGCATTTTCTGCTCGATATGGTTTTCACTGGCAATTAGGATGTCATCTAAGTAAGGGAAACAATAATCGAGTCCTCTCAAAATCTCATTAATGAACTTTTGGAAAATCTGCGCTGCAGAACAAAGACCAAAGTTTAAAAATGGAAATTCGAAAAGTCCGAAAGGTGTAATAATGACTGTTTTGGATATACCTGGAGGGTGCACAGGTATTTGGTGATAAACACGTACCAAATCAATTTTTGAATATACCTTCTTTCCTTTTAACATATACATACAATCTTGAATGTGAGGGATAGGGTATTTATTGGGTATTGTGATACGCGATTTAAAGCCCTGTAATCTTCCGTAGGTCTCCAATTTGATGATCCTATAGGAACCATATGCAAGGGACTTGACTAATTACTTTTAGATGGTCTGCAAATACCCCTCTCCATCATATACTCGAATTCTTGTTTTGCGATTTTGAATTGAGCCGGATTTAACCGACGAGCTTTTGCACAAACGGGGGATCCAACAGTAGGGATGAAATGTACAGTATCGTGCTTTAATTGTATTCTTAGGGGACACGTTCAACTGTGTAATCTCTTTAAACTTACGCAAAAGATCCAAGTATTCGGAATTCCCGACAATGGTTTTTACTACTGGGACATTATTTAAAGTAGTTTTGCCTCTAGCTTTCAAATCAGTTAAAGGATCAACCAAACAGCGTTTTTCAAATCATCCAGTAAACCAAAATGTTCCAAAAAGACCACACCGATAATAGGCTTGGTAACTTCAGTGACAATGAAAGGCCATTGTAAATTACGTCTTAAACTTAAATCAAGAGTCAATAATTTAGAACCGAAAGTTGCAATTTTAGAACCATTAGCTGCGTATAAAAAGAAATCAGTTTTCCCATTACCTTTAGTTACGTACGATTTAGGATAACAGGAAACATCACTACCTGTATCAACTAGAAAACCGGTATGATTGTTTACATCATTAACAAAAAGCCTGCGCCTTTCACCTCTTAAAACATAAGTCGTCGCTACTCCTGTGAGTGATTCAAGTTTTTTTTGTTCAAATGCACAAAGAGGTATGCAACGTTTCGCCTTTTCTCGGTACCGAAAATGGTGCCAGCACTGCCAACCTTCCGGTTTTTTAGCACTAGCTCTAGCTATTGATGGACTTCGTCTACGTTGTGGTTTCGGAGATGCATGTCTTGAACCCGACCTAACCAATCTCGAGAGTTCATCTAACTGTTGTTGCATCTTAAACAATTGCTCATCTCGATGACTAACCTGACCAGAACTTGAATTACCGTCAGAAATAGAGTTTATACTGCCCAGGGAAAACTCAATGTTTTTGTCAGCCATTTCCGCTAACTTTCCGCTTGCCATTTCCGCTAACTTGTCTGAACTAACAGCTAAAACGGCTTGAACTTGCGATGGTAAACGCCTCATCCCGATGTTCTTAAGAATGGGTTCGTCTACATGGTTTTCACTCAACTCTCGCATTTGTCTAAGCAATAAAGAAGGAGATCTATCGCCTAATTCCAAATCCTCAATTAGATTTTTGACTTTCTGGTTTTGCGATACTTCAAACTGCTCTAGTAAGCGGTTTTTTAGTGCTGTATAAGGACACGGGGGCGGTTCATACACTATATCAGTAGCATGTGACAGAGTTTCAGGGTCCAATGATGCAACTAAAGGATCAAATTTAGTTTGCTCGACCGTAATGCCAGCTAACCTAAAACTAGCTTCAAGCTGTGTAAAAAATAACTTTATATTAAGAGGCCAAAAACTGGGAACCTTAACAGTAACTCTGTCACAACCGCTATTTGAACCCACTGTTACTTCACTTTTAACATCTGTACCCTCTTCAAGCGACATCTCAATCTGAGTGAATGTGAGAATGTAAAGGCCACTAGCGCAAGAGCCAGGTGTGGCTAAATCTCAAAGCGACTATAAGCTACAAAAAGAAAATTTTTACCGACCAATTTCCTGCCTCACAGGTTCGAACCATAGATAGGGACGTTACCAATTCACAGGTCTCAGGGAGTTTCCGACGGTCAACATATCTTTCCAGCTTGCTTCAACGCTTGACGGTAAGTTCCTCAGTATCCAATTAGCTTTTCCAGGAGTCGTCAATTCTTGTTCCTTCAACGGGTCACCAGCTTATGGGGAAGGTGTGTGTTGATAAAACCGTCAATTCCCCATAATTTCCTTTCAGAAGGTGTGAGGAATGCAAGTAACTTTTCTGTCGTTCCGGAGAGCTGTTACATTAACATTTCACTTTAGTCATTAAATTAATTAGTTCCATTAAATTAATTAGTCACACCAAAAACGTAAAAGAAACTGCAAATGTTGGAGCTTTTAAATTATACTTATTGTAATGTAAACAGAAACATCTCTAATCATTACAACAGTAGACTGATTCTAAATTTTATAGAACAAGATATCATAATAATAATATATTTGTTGCCAATCGCACAGGAGCAAATCTCTTCATAATCATTTAAGCAAACGATTTTTTCGTAATATTACTCTTGTCCTTTTTGAGAGGCAAAGAACGACTCATTTATCTCAAACTTAACATTTACAAACTGAAAACTTAAGTGAGTGGAGAAAAGATCGTCCGCTCCTTTTCTTCAATTCTCCTTACAGCTCCGCAGTCAAAATGACATCAAAAAATGACTTAGGAAGTCGCCACATATATTTTCTATGGACCATTAGGAAAATATCACTTCATTAAGAAATAGTTTCAAATTTTTACCACTAAATGGCTCTATTTAAAAATTCCTTATACATCTTAGTCAAACACTTAAAGACAGTTACAGTCAGAACCAGAAAATCATTCTTCTTTGTTTGCAGATAATCATGCCCTCACGGAAGATAGATCGAACTTTACTGGTAAAATAGTACAATCAGCACGGCAGCAATATCTTAACAACACTGGTTGATCATCTTTGTTGGATGGAATATCGAAAAAGGGCTAAGTCTATGAATAGTTCGAAGATGATGATGAAATTTGGAGGATGAAGAGGATGATTGAGATTTAGAATTACTGCCACGAAGATGGTGAATACCGGTTGTGAATGAAACTGCCGCAGAAGTCGCTACTGCTGTGTTCGAAAGAACCTCCAGTTACAAATACTCTTCAGCAAGTACTTGATCGGCTGCGACTCTGTGTTCGACAGTAGGAATATTCTACTATCCTTTTTAAAATAGTATCCGAATAAGAGTCACGTAGTGCAAATCCTTCAACCTCAAGAGCACCAAACACGCTCTGATTTTGCTTGCTGAATTCTGTCGAGGATGGAAGTTGATGACGCCTGGCCTTGGAAAATTCTACGGTCAGATGAGACGCACTTTTCTTAATATGTATCTATGAATAATCAAAATTGCCACAAATGTGATGCTTTACCTCCGAATGTCTTGCACCAACAACCGCAGCATTCGGATTACATTACTGCAGGGTGTGATTTATTGTTGATTTTATCCTCGGACCGTTTCTTAAATTCCTCAAGGTCCTAAAACATGCTCTGCCACGAATGCACATTACAGTGACCTCCTTCGACAGCAGGTCATTCCTGTTTTACAGGAAGTGAAATTTTTGCAGACCACTGTCTTCAAGCAAGATGGAGCAACTCCTCACTTCGGGCACCAAATCAAAGAACTGCTTTGAGATTACTTTAGTGAGAGTCGTGTAGTAACCAAAGCTTTTCCGAATGTCTGGCTTCTTCGTTCATCCAACTTCCCTGTGATTTCTGATTGTGGATATTCCTAAAGAATAGTGTTAATGGGGAAGGAATTAGGAGTGTTTCTGAGTTGAAAGTCTGCATTATACGCCATGTTGCTGGAATCCCTCAAGAGTTTCTCCTCTCCACCATTGAACACGCTATAATGCGCTTTCAATACTTAATTGATGTTAATGAAACACCCGTTGATCACTTTCTGAAACAGAATAAATTTTAATGATTCTGACAGATTTTTTTGTCTTTCTTTATGCGTCTCAATTCTCTCCGGTGGTTAAAATTTGAGTCACTTTTATTGCAGAAAACATTTTCTCATTATCCTTATAACATAAATACCAAGTTCCATCAAAATTCAATCAGTATAAGGGGTTCTAGAGGGGAATGAATAGGGTCACTTTAAGGGGTCTCAGGGGTGTTAAACTTCAAATTTTTCGATTTTTTGAAAAAAATATATGTTGTTCTTCATTTCAAGCTGAACGTTTTGATACCATCCATTTGACGATACTCAAAAAACTTCAAAAGTTATTTGAAAAATTCCGAAGTATGTTTTGGTAAGATCAGTGTTTAAATGGACAGATGCCACGCCCACAAAATTTTAGTTTCTGTTTACATTTCTTTATTTTATTTCTAAGTCAGCCTCATTAAAATATTTTAATCGCTGAGACTTATCAGAAGGAGGTCTGCAACTCAGCACAATGTTTATACTTGCTTTATTTCGTTTTGCTAATTTTCGCACGTTGTTTGAACACAATTTTGTGCATAAATATAAGCATATTCGTTACCCAATCTACACTTGAGATATGGATAATGTTTCATCGAAAAGACCATCTGGAAAGCGTCCAAAGAAAAGGAGATTCTATGGGAACCAATTCATTACAAAAGGTAAAAATAATTTATCATTTGAGAGAGTTGTACCAACGATTGATGTAAAGACAAAATCTGCTTCCAGCAGGAAGTTGTCTTGTGTTCAGTCTTCTTTGGAAGATAATTTTTCTGCGGTAAGTGAAAATTTTAAAGGGTATAGAATACTAGATCACATGTTAGTTTTTAATACTATTCTGTCTGTGTCAAGTTGCACTAAATGCCATGGACCAATGAAAATAATTGAGAAATCAAGGCGGGGTTTGTCTTCTTGTTTTCAGATAGAATGTAAAAACTGTGGGATTGTCAGCTCTTTTAGAAGCTGTGAAATGACTGGCAATAAAAAAAATGCTCCTGAAATAAATAGAAGATCTGTTTTGGCAATGAGATGTATTGGCAGAGGCTTAGAAGACTTAAAAACATTCTGCACTATGATGAATCTTCCTGATCCTGTCGAGCAAAAATCTTATGATGCTATCAACAACCAACTCTTGCATATTACGAAAGAAGTAGCAGAAGCAAGTATGAAGAGAGCAGCGGAAGAAGAAAAATCTTCGTCTCCTGATAACATCCTTACAATCAGCGGTGATGAGACTTGGAAGACGAGAGGACACTCGTCATTAATTGGAGTGTGCTCTGTAATAGGTGAAGAAACGGGTAAAGTTTTAGAAAGGGAAGTACTATCGTCTTTTTGTAAAGGATGTGATCATTACAAAGGCATTAAATTTGGTCCAAAGTACAAGAAATGGCAGAGAGACCACAGGATCTCATGCAGAAAAAACTATTCTGGATCTGCGGGTAAGATGGAGGTAGATGGAATGCTGAGAATATTCAATCGTTCCGAAAAGCTTCACGATTTGAAATATTCCAACTATATAGGAGACGGTGATGCTAAAACTTTCAGTGCTCTTTCTGAAAGCAAACCATATGGGAATGATCATCTAATTCAGAAGGTTGAATGTGTTGGTCACGTGCAAAAGCGGATGGGCACAAGACTTAGGAAGCTTAAATCAATACATGGGAAAAAGAAATTGTCTGACGGTAAAACTATTGGCGGTAAAGGAAGGCTGACTGACAGTTTGATTGATAAACTTACCCATTACTATGGAAATGCTATTCGAAGCAATTCTACAAGTGTGAAAGACATGAGGAAAGCTATTTGGGCAGTTTGGGGTCACTCATGTAGCACAAATGATGAACCCATGCATTGGTTTTGTCCAACAACTCCAGATACATGGTGTAGATATAACGCTGCAATTAATAACAATACTCAGGCAAACTACAGCCATAAAAATCTCATTGCTAAAGCAGTACGTGATGTTATAAAGCCAGTGTTTGCAGATTTATCTCATCCAACACTACTGAGAAAATGCTTAGGTGGCAAGACGCAGAATCCAAATGAATGTCTGAATTCATTGATATGGAAATTTTGCCCGAAGACAATTGGTTCTGGTCTCCAAGTTGCAGAGATTGCTACAAATCTGGCCACCAGCATTTTCAATGGTGGTAGCCAAATACTTATTTCCATAATAGAAAAGTTTGGCTTAAAAATGGACAAGAATATTTGCTTATCACTGGCTGAACGTGACAAACGAAGAATCAAGATTTCGAAAAAACGGAGTTTGGCATCATCTTTTGAGGCACGCAAAGCCAAACGAATGCAGAAAACTAAAGAAAGAGAGTTGTTAGAGCAAAAGGAAGGCACAGTTTATGATCCAGGAGCATTTTAATATGTAAGTTTCAAAATTTAATTTTATAATTGAATTTTATAACTTTAAATGCATTTTTCTCAGTTTGAGTTTTTTTCACTTACGCGCAGGATATTTCAAAACGTATAATACTTAAACACTTAAAAGTTTGTATGTATAATAAGTATAATAAACTCTTTCAATTCAGCCCAAATTTATTGTCATATATTTATTATTTTTATAAAAGTTGGAAAATATTTAGTTTTTATAAAAATGTTTAAAATTTTGAAATATTTAATTTTTTTAAAAATACGTTTAAATATTTATTTAATTTTGAATGGGTTGACATTTAAGAGGGCATATTTGACTTTGAAAATCAACTTTTTGCAAATACTTAGAACTAATTGTGTTGAAAATATCTTGCGCGTAGTGGAACTTAGTCAAAATTTCTGAAAGAAATTTTGATTGTTTTTGTGGCCTCATAATATAAAAAAGTAATAATATATTTTATGTATTTTACATATATTTTAAACCTCATACATTTGTAAAGCATGTGTATCAAATATCAAATATCAAAAATATCAAATTATTTAATATAAATTTAAATTAGTTATACTTAGTCGAAAATTGTATACATTTTCAGCTGTCGAGGAAAATTTAACACCCCTGAGACCCCTTAATTGTAACCACCCTGTACATTAAATTAAATGTAAGAGTTTCTAATACCGAGCAGGAAACTTAAATATTCCGGAGTGAGGAAGATTCTCAAACGAGACAAAGACAAGTTTTTAATATGAAAATGAAATAAGAACACGAATCCCCCCGGATTTTAAATGCGCATTTTATCTATCTCATTTTTTTTGTCTCAAAAAACAAACGATATAATAAAATGTGATACAAAAGAAGGATATAGATTTATAAGCTTTCATTTAAAATATATAAAACTGAGGAATACCAAAAATCATAAATATGTACGAATAAATGCGATAAGTACCTTTACACACGTAAGAAAGAAAATCGCGAATGCATCGGATCTTAAAACGCACATCGGGGGTCAGGGTTTATTTAATAAATTGTTATCATGAGGATTGATATGTTAAATATTAACACATTCTTATAGATTAGTATCCAGAAACGTAATCAAAACTGAGGAAAAGTCTTAATAACTGTCGAATTTCATAAATGTCACAATTCAACTCTTTCAATATCATTAATGTTTTCTAATTCGGTTGCCAAATCCGGCATACGTAGAGTAGTAAGTATTTCGAAAAAAAGAAATCCGGATTTTTAATCCATCTCACATTATGTTTTCATTCACCTACATATTTATAATTTGATTTAGTGTTAGAATTTAAGGTATCTGACTAACTGTTTAAATTGATGAAATAACTGTTTAAATTGTGTAATAGTTTTTTAGATTATTATTCTTTATTTAAACTATGGGTAGTACGAAAAATAAACGACAGAGCAAAAAAAAGGAAATTCCATGGTAATAATCATTCTGCTTATCAGACAACTGATACAGTCAGCACAAGCAGCGAATGTAAAATTGGAACTGTGGAAACAATAATGAAGAATAGCTTCAAAAAAGACATGAATACTCTTGGTAATAGGATTTAAAGCCTAGAAATAGTTTCAAGTGTCATATGCTGAGTTGCCCTTTGCGTTTATTACAAAGTTTAGAACTCAAGGAAGAGTCCAGTTTTGTTTTTCCTTCCAATGCGTTCTTTAAATGCTCTTGAAGTAATTTTATTCGTGGTTTTTTATCAACTAAAAAAGGGAAACAAGATGAATGAAATCAATATGCAGTTTGTTCTAGGTATGCGTTTAATTGGAAAAGGCCATAATACCTCGAAAAGGCAGAGTACTGCATTAGATATGCCATATTTATCCAAGTCAGCTTTCAGGAACTGCGAAAAGAAGTTGGTGAAAGTTACTATACCTATTGCACAGGATTCTATGAATACTGCAGCTTCCGAAATAAAAGACATAAATCATCAGGAGGAGGGTTTGACAAGCTGTGGTGTATCTTGTGACGGTACTTGGCAACGTCGAGGTCACATGTCATCGAATGGGTGTGTAGCAGCTTTATCCATTGATACAAGTAAAGTTGTAGATACTGAAATCATGTCGAAAAATTGTCGCATATGTACTTGAAACAAAAGGTTGAATATATCCAGTGATCACATTTGCTCAATAAATCATTCTGGATCATCATGGAATCGGTTGGTGCATATCGCATCGTTGAACGGTCTTGCCATTTGCGATAGCTGAAGTAATCATCCTTTTATGGCGACGGTGATTCACAAGGCTACTCAGCAGTGAAAGAAATTTATGGCAAAAATAATGTTTGTAAATATGAGTACATAGATCCCATTCAGAAAAGAGTCGGAACCCGCCTTCGAAACTAAAATCAAGCCAAAAAGGATTAGGTGGAAAAGGAAAACTTACGGACAAATTTATTTATAAATTGCAAAATTACTACGGTATTGCAATTAGAAGCCATGTTGGTGATTTGCCGGGAATGCAAAGTGCTGTAATAGCATTTTATCACAGCTGTTCAGGAGTGGATCAGCCAATGCATGGTCTGTGCCCGAAAGGACAATTTAGTCTGTGCAAATGTCAACGTGGTATTGTTTGCAGAACAAAAGTAAATGAAAAATGCAAAAGCTTACCTAAAACCATTGTAAATTCCATCAAACTTACATATTTTGATTTATACTATCAAAGCTTATTAAAAAAAATGTCTCCATGGCAAAACACAGAACTCAAATGAATGTCTTAATGATTGCTTGTGAAAAATAATCCCAAAAATGTATTTGTTGACCATGAAACGTTTACTCTGGGAACTAATATATCTGTAATACATTTTAATGATGGTTATAAGGGAATGTTAAAGATATTTTATGCATTAGATGTGTTTCCGGGACAGTATACGGTTGATGCCTTTAAAAACTTGGACATTATTCGCATTGCTGACTCTAAACGACATTCATTCCCATCAGCAAAAATGACAAGAAAAAAAATCGAGCTGAAAGAAAATCAAATTTCTTAAGAAAAGAGAAAGAATATATGACTTGTAAAAGTGGGTTTTTTAGATTGATTTGGCATGTATATCTTTGTTCTCTGAACAAGTTTTAACTTTAAATCTAATTTCTGAAGATTATAATTTTCAGTATTTTTATAATTTTTGAAAGGTGATAACTCAAATGTTTCTAACTATATATTGATAAAATTCGGTAGAAATGTTTTTCATATTATTCGTAAAAGCCTGATTTAGAAATTTTGTAATGTATGGCTTATAAGTGGATTTATTCACATTTTAATGCATAAGAATGGAGGGATTTTTTTAAAAAAAACACGTGTTGTTATTTCGACTCTTAATAACTCTGCAAATAATGTGAATTATAAGAAAATTCTTGTTCAGGCCCTGTACAGGTGTCATATCAGTACATATGCTGAATAACAATATTATAGAAAAAAATTTCATGAAAGGAGAATATTTTGAAAATGTTCTATTTTTTCCTTATTTTATGCTAAAAAATTGCATTTTAGAATTTTTTCTTAGTCAAAAACTATTAAAATGTTTTTATGTACATTCTAATTCAGACTATACTAAGTATTTTAAAAAAATTATTCATTTATACGGTTTTTCAAAATTATGGTTCCGAACGTAGTCGGATACCTTAAGCTGCATATATGAGGTTCGACGTACAAAAACTTGATTTTGCCTCGATAAATAAATGACATACGCTTGACAAAAGAAGTATTAAAACAATGTAAAATTCGTAGTTCTTAAGGCAATAAAATAACAAATTTAGCATCGTAAATTTATGTTACACAGCTTTTTTTACATAACTAATATATTTTGTAATAAATAAATACTTAAAATAAAAAATATATTTTTAGGGGGGGGGGTGAAATTTGTGTTGTAAAAAGAGTATTAGAACACCAGTCTTGAATCTTGCATCAAACGTTAAATAAAATATCTAATTTTTTAAATTAAGAATCGAAAGAATGCAATATTTTGGTTTCAATTACCGTATTCAAATATCTCGGCATCGATTCAACTGAATGTTTTGTCACATTTAGAGATAAGGTATTCCATACAAATTTTAATGCTACTTTCAGACTATATTTGCTGGTTACTGAGCATTTTATTATTTGTACGTCCGATAAATACCACAATTGCCCGATTGGGGTAAGGTCTGGGTACTTCGGCTGAATTGCAAGTCTTCAGGAAGCATAGAGAAGCCACTCTTCGGTTCTGACAGCAGTGTGCTAAGGATCTTGGTCTTGTTGGAAGATAAAGTCTCCTCCAACCCTAATTTCCTTGAACTATCTTTCAGATAATGGTGTAACGCATCAAAATATGATAAGGCAGTCATTTTCTTATAAAAAAGGTGAAGATTTTCCAATCCCTTAGAAAACCGTACAGCCCCAAACCATGACGTTACTACCTCTAACGGTTTTCAGCATATTTTGAGGTTCTCTCTAATGTGGTATTTTTCCCTTCCAGATTGTAAGGATTGTTTTGGTTCAAAAATTTCAAATTTACTTTCGTCGGCAAATTTTTTTTTTCCAGAAATGTAATGGATTGTCTTTGTATTTCTTGGTAAAATCTAATCGGGTTTTGTTTTCTATTTGTTTCTGAAATACATGGTTTCTTCAAGGCCGTTTTCCTTTTTTGCCAGCATCTTCGAAAACACTTGTAACTGTCTGAGATGTTAGACTTTCCTGATGTTGTTTCAATGTCTGCGTCCAGCATCTGAGTACTTCTCGATGGAATTTTCAGAGCTTTTTTCACCATTTGCTGGTTTACTCTTACTGTCGGTTTTCTTGGTCTTCCTGATCTCGACTTATTATCCATAACTTCAGCCACATTTTTCTTTTTAAAAATATTT
>BMAW01123972.1:0-10595 GCA_019974015.1 Nephila pilipes
CCACTACTGCCAGTTCCGCTCAATCGTAAAACAATTCTAGATCCATCCTCAAAAAGAATTCGTATTCCCTATAAAAATAAAAACAAGATGTTAACTAAGAAAATAAAATAAATAAAAATGAAAAAAATATATTATAAAATACTACTTAATTAATAGAAACATCCTTAAAAAGAAAAATCATAAGCATAAATTTTTACTGTATAATAATAGGTTGTTCACAGAATTAAAGTTTAAATTGAATTTTTCAATGACCTAAAAAAAAAATACAAAAACTCAATCGTATTGAGAGAGCATATACATTTATTTCCCTTTAGTTTCAATTTTTTGAAGTATCTGGGTCTGGTCCATAACATAGATATTATTTTGTCTACATATCTTTTTACCTTTCATCATATTTATGTTCTCTTTAAGCATTCAATAGCAAGACATGTTGTGACAGAATGACAGTTGCATATTACATATAATATTGTATAATGTACACTTGTATGCAAAATGAAGAGAATTAGCACATTATGTTGAATTTCTGATAAACTAATGGACAGATTTTAATGAATTTTTGTACACATATACATTTATAGCAGAGAAAGAAGTACAGTTAAAAATTCATTTTATTTATATATGATTATCAGTTAAGCTCATGGCACAGAGATATACAAAATCAAAATTGTGATATCGAACTGAAAATGAATCTAATATGGAGTATGGTCCCCTCTCAGTCAGTCAGGTCGTACAGTGCGATGGTATATAGGGCAGAAGGTAGTTGAGGAGTCCCTGCGGCATTTGATTCCATTTTTGCAGCAAGGCAGCTTTTAATTCAAAGTTCCAGCCTCTCTTTCAGAGAGGGTTGGGGATGTAATTGCTCTCCAAAGAACATCAAGACAAGCCTTATAGGTTAGGAGGTCTGGCATGCTAATCCATGCGGTGAATGTCCTAACATTTCAGGTAATCGTTGACCAGCTGAGCCCTATGTGGAAGAGCATTGTCATCCATTAACAGGAACCCAGAATCGGCTATGCCCCCGATAAGTCAAACATAGGCTCTAAGATATCATCTACAGCAGTCAAGAAGCTTTTGCCAAACACACACAGTGGTATGCAGTTGTCCAACATAATGCTTGCCAAAATCATAACACCATCACAATGATCCTTTTCCCTGATGGTATTGTGCCTCAGACTCTCTCCAGATACTGTATCCTGAACATCAATGTGTCAAGGCTGAATCTCAAATCATTTGCAAAAAGCATGGTGCTCCACATAAGTATGGTCCAAGGTGCATGTTATCTGCACCATGCTTCACTCACTCTTTAATGTGCTGCAGTGAGCTGAATACAAACAACAGGTCTTCTGTAGATTGTGAAACTTGGGTTCCAGTGGCAACATATAGCTCACATGAGAGCGAGGAAAGTGCAAAATAACGTTCCTTGTTTATTGTAGTGGATCTAGTTCAAGTCTTCTCAACACAGATCTAGAGTCCTGAAACTGTTTACACAAATAGCAGATGACACTGGGCATTACATAGAGGTATGCAGCCACTGTTGGCCTACCTCCAATCTACTGATAATTCTCTACAGGATTTCGTCATCTATATGTTCAGGGCTATAATATTTTGGTGGCATTGATAGCACTTTTGGTTCAATGCTTTTTGTACAAATAGACAATTCGCAAATTCTCTTAACTTTGAGTGCCGGTGTATAATATTTATACAACTGTATAGTATGAATACACTTAGCTATTCTTAAACTGCAAAGTTAAGAATAGCTTAATGTTAAGCTTATTTGTTTATTTTTGATTCTTAAATAAGGGCATCACATTTTACTTTTTCAAATTGTTTTCTTTTAATTAATGACTATCTCACCACAGTCCCAGCCATATGTTTAATGTGGACTTGGTAAAATTTAACATGAAAGCTATTATTCTTCATTAGTCATTATTGGAATAGAGAATTTTTAATCTCAAAGCCTTAAATTATAAAATTACAATTGTCACAAAGTTATAATTGATCTCTTTATTAAATCTTCACAGTATAGTCAGAATATAATCCTATTCATGATAGTAAAGAAACAAGCAATGGCAATTTTACCTGGCATCATGCACTGTATGCCCTTAAATCACCTAATACAAGTATTTAACATTAATAAGCAATAATCATTGAGCCAACTCCTAAACTAAAGCACCTTATTCCAATTTTTACATCTACATCCCTACTTTGAAGTAAATGCATTTATTTCATATTTTTCGAAGTACAATGAAAATCTCCAGAGCAAACTGAATTGAAAATAGTACATGCTTCACTTATAGAAACAACTGGAAACAGTTCTGTCTATTCAATGCTAAAGGTTAAGATTATGAAGGATATACATATGTTATTTTCTTAATATGAAATCTAGTGTTTTTTATAAAGTTTTGCACACGTTAATTAGCTTTTTGGAATTTGATGAACAAATTACAAAATATATAAAGTTTCTGATAATAATTAAGAATGAATATATAGAAGATTTCTTACAAGAGATTTTAATAAAAAAATATGAAAAACAAAATATTTTCTTACTTGTTTGGAAGCAACACTCTTATCTACTGGATCAATATATTCAAAATTATCCATTTTTGACACAACATAAGATTTATTCAGAGATGCGAGTGATTTCTTAATTAATGTTTGACTTTGCATAACTGAATCCAATTCAGCAATCATTTTGTTGCAAGGCTCAGCATCACAATTTTCATAATCATATCTAAAAGAATTACAAAAATGGATATTTATCATCACAACAGATACTAATTGTGCAGATAAAGTGAACAATACTTTAATAGTGAACAATTAAGAAAAATATTTTGATTGTATTGTCTTAATCGACTGTAACCATCAACCAGGAAAGATTACATTAAAAAAATATCAAGTAAAACACCATACTTATTTTAAACAATCAAAAATTAAATTTTAAAATTATAAGTGAAGTGAATGCATATGCTACAACATGTATTTATATCCTCTCCCAAATAAGGAAACTTTTTGTAAGAGTTTCAACTGACAGTGAGAGCTATTTTTATACCAATAGCTATAACTGATCCTTACGAAGTTTAGTATGATAAAATAATTAGTCCATTAGCAAGTCACTCATGCTAGAATATTTGATACTCTGTGGAGCATACACAGAGCCAATTAAATTATGTTTTATAAGGCATTTTATAAAACATGGTTTGAATGCCTTTATGTTTTACAAGGCATTCAAGCCAGCTTTGTCGAAATGGCGGCTTTGATATGGCCCAACAAAAAATTGTAAACCAATGAAATTTGCGAGATTGCAACTGAAAATGAAATGTCAACAATAACTTTACAAGTGCAACTTCAACATGCTGCAAATTTATAAATGAACTTTTGGCATTGTTAATGCATTATCTGAATCTAACATGTTAGTTAGCAAATAAAAATTATAAAATCAAACTCAACTGTACATCTCTTTATATGCATAATTAGCATACTGGTAGTAGAAGACAATGCAGTTGCATCCCAAAATTTATGCATGATAAATCAGTAAGGCATATAACACAATGTCACACATCTTATTTTTAATTTTTCTTAAATTTATATTATCTGTATTCAAATGATGTCACAACTTCTCTACTAAAAGCGGATATTAATACTTTTTTACACTTTAGCAGGAGTTTGTTCAATGTTGGATTGGTCAGAGGGTTGATTTGCAAATAAAATGTCATTATAATGAGTTGAATTGCTTGAAACATTTAACCCTACACCATGAAAATTTATGCCCAATGTTTTAAAAACGACTAATGTCATATAGATTGTTATGATGGCTGCATATTTTTCTAAGGGATAAGGAATAGAATCATAGTTAATTCAAGAAATTCTTTAAATTTGTATCTACATATTGTGAAGACATTTATTCTTTGGAAGTATGATGGTTAGGTGAAGAGTGTCTATGATTATCAAAATGAAACCAAATTGTTAACGGAATAAAACATGAAATTTGCTCATGAATTTAATGAAAAAAATCTGGCACTCAGTTTTTAATAGACTTGATTGTCCATTTAATTGAGTTTAATAAGGATCTCAAAGTGAAAATAAACAGATTGGTACAATGTTTCAAACTATTAGCAGTTCTGGAAATGTAATTGAAACTATAAAAATCTCAAATTAAAACAAACAAATTTAAGCATGAGTTAGATTTCTACACAGTCCTTTCACTGTTTACAGCTTGATAAACAATGAAAATGATTCAGCCTTGTTTTTCGATTTGATACAGGAATATAAGAATGTGTTTATAAACCATCCAACTTTTTTATCTTCTTCTTTTTCCAGTTGAAATAAATATATTACTTTTCAAATGGAATGCATAGAATTACAATCTGATATCTGACCAGGTGTGAAGCAATAGTCCCAATGTTGCTCATCCATGTTGTAAAAAGTGACTAAAATGGGAACCAAGTGTCTGGGGATATAACCCAGAACTTACCCTTGGAAATTATATCAGTAGACTGGTCCTCCATGTAGCGAATTGGGCTAATAACCTCACCCAGGAAAAAATTTATTATTATGAAATCCAAAGGAGAAAATACTTGGCTATCTTAAGTATTGCATGGAATGAAATTTCAAGTCAGGGCCCATCTGGGAGCATATTCAAAACATTTCAGCTATAGAAATAGTCTCTGATGCTATTTGAATTAGGAATAAGTGGGTTACAGAAACATAGGCTTATTAAAAAATTCTCAAATTATGCAGCATCCCTGGATATGATAAAAAAAAAATATGCATTTACACTGATATAATACACTTATATATAGAATTGTACCAGTACTGCACAATGCATTCAATAATTTATTAATATTAAATTAAAAACATTTAATAATTATTAGGAGCTCCTTTGGGCTTGTTAACAGTTTTTGAAGTAAATTATTAGTACATAAGAGAGGAGGAAAATGAAAATTATGATTGAAAACTGGGTTGCAATCACTTAAAAGTTGAAAAATGCTGTTCTAATCAATTGAACTGGGATATAATTCTTTTTCAAATTGGTTAGAAGATGCCTTTCATCTTATTTTTGTATATTTACAATGAAAGCTTGTTTTATAAAATCCACAAATACAATCAATACTCCAAGTTCAAATAAATATTTTGATACACATTTTTATTAAAAAAACTTACCAGATTTTTGGGTTCAATCAAATTCTAAAAATGTTTTATCTTTTCATACAATTATATAGTAATGTTTTGCACCACACACCAATAAAATCTTTCATTGATATTTCACAATTTTTTTTTCAAGCTAAAGGATGCAATAAAACTTTCATAAAAACTGATTTTTATATTTATTATGTCTTTGTTCGAAGCTATAATAATTTAAAATCAGTTACATGAGTTCCTAAATTTCTACTTTTATGATTTTATTGATACATAAAGAGGAACTTTATGCAACTTTCGAAACACAGAACTCATGGGAGGGGGAGTTAATAAATTTCTTATTTTCTGTTATATCTTTAGACTGCATTGTTAAATCATTATAGCATTTCAAACACTATGAAATTAATTGAAAGCAGATCTTACCTGGTAAAGAAATTCCGTCCAAATTTTTTCCAATGTTTTATAAGGATGTCTTCAACACTCATTTTCTCATTTGCAAGAACTGATAACCAAGCTAGAACAGCCCAAATACCATCTTTTTCCCTATGTAAAAAAGAATAAACAAATTATGTGAAAAACATTTAAATTTAAATGAAACCAATGAATTCAACTATTGCAAATATAAAGTTCTTCATTCTACATGACAAGCAAATCAAATGTATGAATACTTATAATGAATTTTGAAATTTAATTACGAAGAATCAAAATTGCAGGAAGTTAATTTAAATCATATAAAACTTTTCTCTTACTTAAATAAATATTTATAAACTGAAATAAAATACACAGGAACTTGAATTTTCTTCAATGCTAAATTAGAAGCTTATATTATAAACTTTTTGTTCCTTTCTTTTATTTTTGTATTCCAATAGTTTATATTTGTGAAATGATATGAACCATTTCCAGATGTTTTTTTTTTTTCTTTTCAATAATTTATCTTGTTTAATATTCATCTATCCTAGATTTATGTTACTGGAATTTATTGAGAATTCTAAAATATTAGTCAAACTAAAAATTATGGTGTAAATTTATTAAAAGCTAAGATTGTTATTTTGCATTGTGTGGATGCATCACGGGCAAATTCTGTGGATTCAAGATGGTAAACATCTGGATTTTATTTGGCTTATCGACAATGTGCTATCATGCAAGGGATCAAATGTACAACAATGTATAGCTAAAAGTTCATGAAAGCAGAGTTCATTGCTTTTGATGGAACTGCAAAAGAAACTTTTTGGTTGTTAAATATAATGGAAGAATATAACTTTTGGATATCTAAAAAGATGGCACCTTTAACTTTTTCAGAAAATTAAGCTATATTGTTTTCAAATAAAAATGCTGTAATCAATAGAACAAAACATATCAACATTAAATATTGCAGCATCAGAAATTTTATATAAAATACAGCTATCATTATTAGGTATGCATTATCAAAAATTAACAATGCTGATATTATGAATAAGGCTTTGTTAAATTATAGATAATCTATATTTGTAAAGGTGATATTTGAATATGCTGTGAAGGAGGAGTGTGTTAAGTAAAATTAACAGAATTAGCATCGTCAATAAATATGTATCTTTTGTCTAATTAAATACAAGTTCAAAATGGGCATTCAGTTTTCTCTGCTTGTTACTCAACTGAGTGAGTGTGTGAGTGAATGTAAAGTTTATTGGCACAAGAGCCAGATATGGCTATGCTGCGCCAAACAAGATTAAACTGTGGTCTAGACGTGAAGTTGAAAAAAAGGTAAAAGTGGTAGACAAGAAAGAGGGTCTAAAATAGAGAAGGATCGCTAGGGTATCCCGGGAGAGCGTCACCCGTGTTTACCAAAGACAGTAAACCCCATGGGAAAGAAAGATCACTAGGGTACCTCGGGTTCGTGAAGCCCATACTTACCTGAAGAAGGCAAGTCCCTGAGGTCCCCTGATATAATCCCCAGGGGCAGGGTACCCATTTTAGTCGCCTTTTACGACATGCATGAGCTACAGTGAGACTATTCTGTCATCCCCGGTCACCACACGGGTCGTTACTCAACTGAATAAAGTATATTTTATTTTATACACATAATAGGTCATGTTTCCACTCTAGCCATAATATTTACCATTTTCAAAAACTTATTCCTATTTGAAAAATTGGAACTTTTTTGATGCTACAGAAAGAGTTATATTAAATATATATATTATTAGAGAATATTTAAAAAATATATATTTATTCCTTTCTTTATATTCCAATAGTTCATATTAACAATGAATTATGAATACTTACACAAGGGAGTTTTTAATGATTAATAAAAGCAAGGTGCTTTAAAAATAACAAATTATTAATCTGTTCAATATTTAGCACAAGTTTAATTGTTATTAACGTCACACTAGAAGCGACTCGAGGGCTATTGGTGAAGGACATCGTACTTTTGAACCTCGGTCAAGTGACGAAGATGACACCCAAGCTGGCATCCCCTCTCTTAACTTCCACACCATGCCAATGGGAGGACTTTGGGCTCCAACAGATTTAACGAGCATCAGCCCCGGTTACACGGCAGGTATTTAGCGGCCAAGGATCGAACCTGTGACTGAATGAAAACCGCTGGTCTCGAATCCAAAACCATGACCACTAGGCTACCGCGGCCACTGCGAACTTTAAAAATACAATGTAAATAATATGCAATTAATGTATACAGTTATTTAATATTCCTACATTTGGTCATCTGTGCTATTTTAATCCAGAATTGATTAAGATTTCATTAGGATAATTGTAGTTGTAATAATCGGTTGGCTGAATTTTTTCTAGGGATAATTATTACTTCTTTCAAAATGTTCAATCTATCTTTAAATTCTATGATTCTTTCAGGAAACTGATCTTCCTCCTTGCATATGGATAAATCAATAAAATTTCTTATATCATTTAGTACCCTGAGTAGTAAATGCCTGTTAGCATTGCCCTATACAAAATCATCTATTATAGATTCTTCCACAATTATTTTCTGTATTTGATGAAGGATGCTGCATGTTGTACAGGTTGCAAATTTTTTTTTATCTTCTAACAACTCAATAATCTTGATTTTTGTTACAGTACTTTTCATTAGAATTGGGCTCATATCGTCTCCTGGTGTTAGAATTAGAATAGTGATAGAAATTTCCTTTCTTTTAAACATTTTACTAGTATCATAACTAGTTCTCTTATTCTTTTTTTAAGGAAGGATGTATGATCTTGGTCAAGACAATAAATCTGTAAATGGAGAAGTATCAGGAATGAACAGATGCAGAATATTCCTCTGAATCAGCCTTGTTCATTGCTTTTCTTCTTCATACTGTTCATTCACGGTACACTTTTCAGGACAAAAGTTTTTTCCTATTTCAGTCTTAGGATCAATCCTTTTCCATTTCATTTGTATAGTTCTGTTAGACGTAACGAAGGTAAAAGAAACAGAATATACAGCAATGCTATTAGAAATTAATGGCATGTTAAGAAGATCTTTTAATGATTATAGATGTGTAAATAAATGCAATTAAACATATTTTTACATTTTTAATGTTAACTTTTGTCTACTATTTTGTATCAATAAAACCAAAGTGAAAAATTTGGGACAATAAAATTCTGTCACCAAAGGGATAAGTATATATTATTTACTTAAATTGAAAAAAGATTAAGTTAATTGCACGTAAAATGGATTTTTGATGATTTTTTTTTTTGTAGAATTAGGCTTAATGAGTGAAAGTGCCTTGTTCTTAATAACCTTAAATGGTAGAAAGAAACTCAGTCTATTAGGACATATAAGTGTGAGAGAGGCACTGATGTGAAAGGGTTAATAATGTTGCACTTAGAAGCAACACAAGGACCACTGGCAATGCATCTTGTAATTTTAAACCTTGATCAAGTGACAAGAACTCAGTTGACACCTCTCTCCAAACTTCCACAATACACCAATGGTCTTTTGCATTTGGGGGAATAATTAATTTAATTTAATCAAAAATTCTTAGGTCTGATAGATGTTTAAAGGTTTCTAATTCCTAGTCCGATATCCATTCTGTAAAATATTTTTTAATTTTATATGCATAATCAGTCCATGTAATTTCCAGCTTTTGTTATTGTTCTTAAAAAAATTAAAAAATTTCCAAAGTCTTTTTCAATCACTAAGCCCTTGACAAAATTATAATCCGAAACTCTTTTTTCATCTTTAGCTATAATTTGAGCTATATTATTTGGCATTAGACCGACCTAGAAAAGAACTCAACACTTTATTGAATATATGCTCTTTGACATTCAAACAAGGCAAGATAAAGATTAAAATTATTTGCTGGATTAAATTTCTGCATTGAGTTTTGAATATCCAATCTAAGTTTTATAGTTGTTTTCCCAGGTTTTCATTGTGGTAACCAATGTTTCATTTATTTTCAAATTTGAGTTCTTCCAAATCATACCCTATTTCCTCTTTATATCTTTTTTTTCTGTCATTCATCATGATGTTTCTATCTCCCAGTTCGTCTTTAAGACAATCTATTATTATATGTAACAAGTCTTTCACAAAATCTGTATAGATAGGACTTTTAATTATCAATTTTTTCAGTTTGATAATCTTTAAAAAAATGGTCTTTTTAATTCCTAACTTGAATGGCAATATTCAGACGTGTTGCTTTAACACTTTATCAAGGTATGCCATTTCAGGGTTTTAATTAAATAAATCTTAATGTTTTAAAATATCAATCTATAATCTTAACTAATAAATACTAAAATATATCTCAAATTATTTAAATTAAAACATTTAAATTTTGTATTGTTAATTTCTGATAAATATGTTGTTTTATTAAATATAGTCTTCAGCATTATTAATGTTGACATAGAGGTAAACAAAATTTTTCATTCCAGGTGGCTGACACTATTGCTTTATTTTAATTTTTATTTATGCTAAAAAAATTTATTTTTCTTTCAAATAGTCTATAGGGTAGTTTTAAAACTTCAGGTTGAAAGCAAAACAACATGTAATTGCATAGAATCAACAGTGTAAAAATAACAAAATGGTGAAGATAAAGAAAAACATCTCTTCAATAAAGATAAAAATTTCTGTTTGTTAAAAATAAAACTTTATGAAAATCTATTCACTTTCTGGATTTTTTTTTTTTTTTTGCAATGATAGGAATAAATTCAACAATGTTCACTTGTATCAAATTTAAAATTAAATAAATCCACTTCCACAATGCATTTGAACAAGAGAGATGCCCTTTTTAGCTTAATGTTTTTAAAAATAACTTCTAAGTTATTCTTGCCATTTATCTTAAAGAAATCAAAGGATTTGCAATGAACCCCAATATTTGTGGAGTTCCTGATGATAAATAAAAGCAAGGTGCTTTAAAAATAATTTATTAAACTGTATAGTATTTACTGCAAAAAGTTTAATCAGCAAGTTACCAATTTACCACCTCCACAAAAACAGCAATATATTCATTGCCAACATTCAAAACATAGCTAAA
>BMAW01123975.1:0-31094 GCA_019974015.1 Nephila pilipes
ATATATAGTCAAACGAAAGGAGACGCGAAAAATTCAGTTGTCCCCAGCATTAAAAACCATAGTTAAGCCTCTGCCAGTCGAAAGCACTTGAAATCATCAATGCACCCAAATATTTTTTATGAGCTATTGTTGATCCAAGCGAACAAAGTGAAGTCGGTAGGTACCAGATTGGGAATGTAAGGTGGTTCCGGCACTTTGCGACGTTATGTTCGGCCAGAAATTTAATCACAGCTCAAAACATGTCATTGGTACATTGTCGTGAGAGTGCTGTCAGGTATTACCAATTTCCTTCGTATGCGATGAATCCTAATTCTCAAACGATCGACTACTTCTGTGCTCAACATTTACAACATTTACATTGTTCATTTTTACTCAACATATAAATCTTCAATATTCATTTTTAGAAGAAAAAGCAGCTACAAACTAGTTTCGAACCACTACACTTACTAACCAATATTGGAACACTTTAATGCTAATGTGCAGTCACCGGAAATGAGAAACTCCTCGATATTATGTCCCACACTTTCCACTTCTAAATATTTGAATATACACTGTTCAGAGTCTGATTAATTTTCAAAATTATTTTCTTTCAAAATTGTGTATATTCAAAGTTCAATCTTTACCCTACCAAGTATTTGTACATACCCTCCATGCATCAGAATATAACGTTTTATTTAATGCTGAATTTATATCTGGCTGAAGCGTTCAGGGTCAAAACCTCAGTATATTTGGAAACCAGGATCCAATTCACTGGCCCTTTGAAAATCCGTTCAAATTTGCACTTCTGAAACTATTTACTCAGTGAAGATATGATAGAAATACCTTAAATTATTAAAATCAGCTCACTATCCCTACCACCAACCAAATGCGTTACTAAATTCCTCGCAGATCATAAATACAATTCCTTAATTGAATTACTACACTTCAGTAATACTAATTAAATAAGCAAGTTTTATTTATTAAGAGAAACTTTCAAATTTGACAACATCACATTAAAAGTCTTCAAAATTTTAACTGTAGGGGTAAACGCGATAGAGTAAACGTTATGAAGAGTCATACTAGATAACATTCGTTATTTTCATCGCTGCTCGACAAAATCAGTATCAATGTGAATTATTGAAGAAGAATTAAATTATGTTGTTAATGGATTAATTTATTAACATAATTAATTAATTTTCAAAATAGGCTTACCTCAAAATCAGTGTTGCTTTTTTCATGTATTTGATTTCTAATCATAAAAAATGCCTAAATACAATATTTCAAATAGTTCTGCTTAAAAGCGTTCCAGTTACTGGTAGTTAATAAATAAATTCCTTAATGTTAAATGAGTTTCTCAAACAACTGAAGATAAAACAAATTTACACAATATATTACAAGTTTATTCAACGATAGATATATTTTTAAAACTTATGAAATGCTTAAAAATTATATAAAGTGTTATCATGAAAGGTATAAATTATTAAATGTGGTTAAAAAAATATCACACACATAATTGTTTATATATTTGGTTTTCTTAGATCGCAAAATATTTAAAACTAAAATTCCAATACATTGAATAAATTTGGAAATAGCTCATAAAAGAAACATACGATTGAAACTCACTGAGACTTAAAGATTGGTTATTTAGTTTATTATATTTAATTATCAATCATCGGATCACATCTAAAAAAATGAACTAATGTAAAATGCTATAGCACTGAAATAACTTAGTATATAGCTTGCAAACAATTTTCCTCATATACTTCTGTACCTAATAATCTGTTTAACCGAAATTTGGAACATAATCTATTTAACCTAATCTCCACGTTATTCTATAAAAACCTATTCTCTACAATAAAGCTGTTTTAGAAGTTGATTAAATGTGTTAAATAATGAAACTAATTAAACCTAAGAAAATTATGATTTAGCTCTCTTTGATCTTTTTATCATTGATACTAATTATGTCCAGTTAAGATGAATTTTCAGAAAGTTATTTACTTTTTGACGACAGTATATATATATATATATATACTGTCGTCAGAGGTCTGTCCACTTTCTTTCTCTCAAATGGTTGGATCCAGGAGAGCCCCGAGGAGTCGGAATCATGACTCATTTGACTCCTCTGCACTAGCACATCTTGGTGGGTCTTTCTGTCAGTGTCTCGCATAGTGGGTGTAAATGAAAATGCGTCCAAGCGTTGATGGTGTGGGACGTGGATCAACACAGCCATTACTAGTGACTTAAAGTACTCCTTTAACTCTTATTCTATGCAATATACCTTCATTGAAATACTGAATTTGGAATTGCAAACGACTTACGGAATAATCAAATACTTGGTCTCTTGAACGCAGAATTTGGGATTGGGTTCCTAATAACAATTAATAATAAAGAATGGGAAGTGCGCCAAGTGCCTGAGAGGACTTGAGGGGTAGCCGACTCACATTCGTGTTACACACGGGGAGAAGCAGGAAAAAAACGCGCAGTTTTCCCAATGAAGCACTTTATTTTCCAGTTTGAGCTTAAACTAAAGCCTCTGGTGGAGCCATTAATTTGCCTTGAGTTAGAGGGCATGACCCAATGATACCATGCTTTAAAAAAATCTCAAAATTTACATTGATTTGAAGGTTTGGTTTACTGTTATGTTTTTTAAAAGTCTCAAAATTTGCATTTAATTTAGAGGCATGGTCCAGTGCCGCTATAATTTTGTTGCATTAGAAGGAATGTTAAATCCTATTCAGCGCTATTTTTGTAAAATTTAAATCATAAAGGGTACGATATTAAAAATAAATAAAATGATATTTTTTTAATATATGTGTAAAATTCTTTTTAAGTATATATTTCATAGGTTGTCATTTTTTTATTTAGCGACTAAAAATTGGTTTTAAGGTATTATAGTTTAGGAAACATTAATTTGCATTCATTACAGTGATTAACACAGATTATATTTGAAATATTTTAAAGAATTTTGATAATCCTTACTTTAGTAATTGACTAAGAATTTATAGCATGCGTGTAATCTTTTAGTAATAGATAAAAACATTGATTTAATTACGTTTAGATTTGAAATTGGAGACATTTTAGTGTGATTGTAATCATAAGCTAAAATCAGCATCATGAACGATCTTGGAGACATTCAAGCCACGGCGAAATAAAGCGTGCGAATTTGTGTGACTCACATAGCGAGTGTCATCTGAGAGTTGAGCATTAAATCAAATTGAACATTGGCATACCAGAGAAGAAAAAAGGGATTCCTCGAAATAATTTCGTTAATTCAGCAATTAAAATGGTTCCGCAATACTACTATAATACATGATATACCAAAGACAAAACCTGTATATTTTAAAGTAGAGGAAAAGATTTGGAGGTTAAGAATAGAAAAAGAAAGAAGATAACATCACAAACACAAATACATATTCCTATTTTGCTACGATTTTAATGCGGTTTGTTTCTTAAATAATATATAATTATTATTTAGGATTTTCGGTTTTGTCAAATTAATATATTGATTGATATTTTTAAGTAAATGTTTGGTTTATTTTCATCAAAATCTTTTACATGTGATAATACTTTATGGTGATTAGAATTATATTTTTCACCAATGGTTCTTTTTTTTTTTTTTTTTTTTTTTTGATAGTTTGTAAAGATTTTTTGAAGCACTCTGAAGTCTGGGGTTTATAGAGATATTGATTTCGTATTTGTGGATTAATATGTATGTATATATATATAGCAAGGATATAACAATAATAACAACATAACCACTTAATATATATTGAGAAAATAGTATATGTAATAATAATATGTAATATCAATGAAATATATGTATATGGGATACTTAATAATATATATGGGATATATATGTATGTATTAATATATATATTGAAGAATGTATGTATATGTATGTATATATATATATTGAGAAATAACATATATATATGCATATATGTCTAAGGGACTCATATATGTATATGTATATGCTTTCTTCATATGTATATATATATACCTTAATAATATATATATATGTATCAATATTTATATCTGCTAACTCTAACTATAACATATTCAATATATGTATATCTAACCTCTATATATAATATTCCCTGACCTTAATATATGTATATATTGATTTTCAGGGGCATGTTTTGAGTTGAGAGTATTGTTCAGTTTAGTAGAAGCCAAAATTGAATTCGTATTACTTTCATTTTCAATTTTCTTCAACTTCAAGCAATCTTGGCATTTTCTGTTCTAACATCTTATTTCAGCTGGAAGATATCATTTTACTTGACCGGTTTATTTGCACTGGTGATAGAATTCTTGCGTGAATAAAGACACATAAACTTTTTTTGAAATTTTTATAATATTTACGAATGCATTTTCAATCTTTATTTCAATAAATTTATTTATATCGTTTCAGCAGAAATGTTGGATGCTTTCCAGTTCACTCCTGCTTTCTGGAGGTTAACGCCATTTAATGACATGCATTCTTCAGGACAAATTCTTTAGATTCACCATGATCTTAAAATTTGATCTTTGCATTTCTGGGTCTTTTGTTTCTGATCTTTTCTGTTATGCCCGCGATTGCTTTTATCATTATTTTACGCTTCGAGCGTTAGCAATGAATGTTATTTTGAAGACTCGTGTCTATAAGTACACAAATTCTATTTATTATTAAAGGGTTTGTGTTTTTTGAAACACTTTTTTATAATTGTGTTTTTTCAAATCTAATTTAAATGTCTTCTATTACTATTACATTGGTTACCATTCGATGTTTTTTGCTCTAAATTAAAAACTTAAACTTTGTTTTACAATTCATATTTAATTATTTTGGTTTTCATTTAAAGATGAAACTACTAAGCATTTTATTTATCATTGTTTTCTTATTCTTGGGACAAACTGTATCCTGTTAATAAGAAGAATGGAAAAAAATGATAAAAAAATTAAATCGTTAAAAGAAATAATTGTATAAATAAGTTTATTTTATTATATTATTCTACTACCGTAAAATTAAATGGATCGTGTTTGTAATCGTGATTTTAAATAAAATTAAAATACAACATTATTGCGGTTGTTATAATGGTTCAATATACTGTGTGATAATGAAGGTCTACGAGAAGAGACAGCATTTCAAAATACGTGTAATTCACCTGCAAAGGAGCAAAAATCTTTTCAGCGGCTGAATTTGAAACAATTTTCAACCCTATGTGATATTCAATATTTCAGTATGTTTCTTTGATAGAATTATTCTATATTTTTTTTGTACTATTCATGATGAACAGTAATTGGAAAAGATGTGATAAAGTAAGATGACACTCTCGTTACATATATTATTTTGAATTTCGTGCTAGTCTTTATAAATCCACAAGTGATATTAAGAATATTTTCATTTTACGAGTTGATGTTTTTATCAAATTTACATTTACCAATGGAAAAAAATATATAAAAATTAAATGAAATTTTTTTTCTATAAGTGAATATTTATAGTAACTTCTTTTTTGTTTTATGCGTGTCAGAACATGAATAATATCTTGGTTTATTTTATCCTCATAGAGATATCTGCATGCAGAAGGAGATTTGATGTTGACATTAAGTGCTTAAGAGAATGATTAAAGATGTTGATAGAAATTCAACTGACAGCTTATATTTTAAAAACAGGAAAAATTGTAAGTGGTTTTCACCATTTCTCCTATTAACCTATCACTTTATGACGTTATTTGATTTGAAAACGTCTTGTAAATATACTTATGTGAATCAGATAAAGAACTGAATACGGTTAGGAAGAAGGTTAGCGAATGTGATGTGTGCGCAACATTCGTTATTATTGCTTAAGAACTCATACTCAGCTAGGACTCAATTTTCAAATATTATTTCCGACTTGGATCTAATTCTTTTTCTGTAAGATTATGAGAAATTTCAAATATTCTTTGAGAGCAAATGATTAATAACCACTCCACATGATATTAAAGGATGCTTTGGGAGTCATTTACTGAACGACCATGAGTATTATGTATTTATTAATGGAACAATGAAACAATTTTATTATCTAACAGAACTTATTCGGTTTTCGATTGTTAACAAACTTAGTAGCGAAGGAAAGGCGATTAGCAAGTTTAATAAAATGTTTACGACTAGGGAGATGTCTACTAGTTAGTGGTAATAATTTTAAAATGTGGCTATCTTTGAAAATATATATGGAAGTGATTCTTATTATATATAAAAAAATATTTTCTTAAAAACTTAAGTAAAAATATAAATGTATTGCGATTTTTGTTTTGTTTAATATTTTGACTGTGCAAATTAAATCACATTCTATAAAATTATCATACACTTTTCTTAAATTATTCGTTTTTGGATATATATTATTGAAAAATTAAATTCTCTTTCATATGGAGAATGTTTAAAATGTTTAAAATACTTCTCTTTGAAATGAGGAGAAACTAAGCTTTGAAGAATAGTAGAAATATTTTTTTAAACATTAAAAAGAATATTGCTAATTACTTTTGCTAGCGAAATTAATTAAAAGATAAATATAATGTCCATAAATAGATATTGAAATACATGTAGGTTAAGAGAAAACCATTGGTTCTTTCCTGAGGAAAGCTTCTGGTTTAATCTCATTCTGGAGATCAGAACGTATTTCTCCAGTGAAATACTTGAATGATATATTAGTCTCATATTTCAGACAAAATATCACCCGATAACTTTATCAAGCATCCCTTACCATTCTTCACTTAATATAATTATCTTACTGACAATAGCTATCAAGAAGGCGCATTTTTACTGCCCACTACTTACATTTGTAAATCAAATAATATAGTTAAATAAGCTATTCAACAATTATTGATCTATTCACTCAACTCTGTCTAGAAATGATAGTAAGCATTATAAATTTAGAGGATATGACAAAATGGAGATTAATTCATATTTATTTTAATATCTTGTATGATAAAAAATGTAAGAGCAAATCACGCTAATTGTTAAAGATTAAATATCATGGGCATTGTAATGAGACGGAGAAACATATTAATAAATCACTCTCATTAAGTTCATTGAAGTTAAGTATACTAGTGCAACATAAATATAATATCTATTGGATATTGTTTAATAAATAGAAGCTGTAAATATATTTTATAAATAATTAGAATAATACTATAATAGAGAAAAACTAGATTTATTTAGAAGAATTTCTGCACAGTCCCATGCTTTACAGCTGACAGGCTAAATCGAGTATAAAGTCGCAGATTTTGGCTGATTGTTTTCTATAATATTCTACAGTGTTATTCCTGCAAACCTTTTCTTTTATTAAATATTACGGCATTCGAGATGTTGTAACCTTTGATCTGAGTATGGCAAATATATGTAAAATTCACCTAATCTCCAGCCTGCCCCTTATCTCATAAAAAAGAATGGCTGTCACATATTTATTCGTTTTCATCGAGGTCATTTTTTCTAAGACAATAAGATTATAGAGGTGCAAAATATAATGCAAAACATTTCGAAAATGAATTATTATTTTCATTAATATGTCGTCGTTGGTTCTAGTTAAATTCTATCCTAGTTTCTATATACGTACAGATTAAGTAAAATATTCTACGAGGAATAGATGCAGCTAATTTCACTCACATGATAATGGTATTTTTATACATATTTCACCCTTTAAAAATGTCTTTAATCCGACATTGTGATGAAGAAGGAGATCTTGTTTTATAATTTGTCTCCAGATATTATTATAAAGGTCTATAATATGATACAGTATTGTGCGCATTTATTCTGAGGGTTTCTCTTCACTAACCTTGAGACATTTAATTGATTGATTGATTTTCTAAACAATTTTTTCCACAGCAAAAGAAAACGTGAATATTTAAATAAAGGCTATGCGAGAAATAAGAAGCTGGGTAGATAGGGAAGTATATAATTTAAGCTTTGAGATACACAAAGAGGTCGAGTGACTTAGCGTTTAACAGTTGTTCTATGGTCGAAGACGGGGTCGAGAATTGCAACTATAGACAGTCTAAGTCAGACAGCCTCAACTTTGCACTATTATTACGCTCCGTTAATTTGATTTTGTGGAACAAGTGAATATGCTAAGGAGATATTTTCGGAGAGTCGGATACATTTGACTTTATAGTTGCAGTTGTCAAATAAATAGTTAGAAGAACCTGTTCAATGTCTTCTGTTTGACTTACTTATTTGATTCTTAATGTTAGTATATTGAGTTTAGCCATGGCACGAGAGGCGAATATGAATATAATGTTATCACGCAGTATACGAAAAATGAAAGCAACTTTTCACTTTACCCATGAATAATCGGCTATCATTCTGAAGAGGGTCTTAAATCTAATCTCTGAAGCTGCCGAATTTCTTCTTCTGAACTCTCAATTGTCATTAAAATATGATGTTATTTGAAGCTGTGCATTTACCTTTTAGGTGAATAATTTGTGACTTTGCTTAGTTGATCCTTGACAATTTTTCATTAAATTTTCAAGTTTAGAAGTAAGACATCAATCTTCCTGAGATCTGGTCATAGTTTTAGGTGCAATTAATCTCTATGGCCGCAATTTCATAGTAATTTTAAATAGCCTCTACTACTTCTAATAATCATACCTTTGAAAAAGCTAAGAAATCATTTAAATCATGATATTGACTTTTAGATATTACTCAACTGGTATTTTGATTTAACTGTAATGAACTTCGATCTAATTCGTATTTAAAACACCGAACGCCTACATTAAACATAAAACACATAAGAGAGTCTTTTGCGCTTTTTCAATAGATATATCTATTATTTATTTTACTACCTGTAAAATGATTATATATGAATAAAACATCATTCTTATCTAGTATTTATTCAAGAACACTGTGGAGTAATATTTATTCCTCAATCATCACAGTTGATTCAAACTGTATTTTAAATCGATTGTCACAAGCGTCTCTCTTTATTTTAAAATTCGTACATGATGCATATACCATCTGAATAAAATGAAATTAATTGAGAATGTATATATTCTGGATGACTTGTATGGTGTGAAAAGTAATAAAGGAAAGTTATCATTTTTGCTTTAAAAAATTGAAGAAAAATAACACTTATTTTCTTTTTATTGTAGATAGAATATTTAACCTTAGATGAGATTTCTCACACAAATCAAACTTTACAGGCTACAAAATATCTCGCGAAAGGTACAATATTTCCTCAGAGATCTTTTCTGTCAAAATAAAATAAAACAGCTTTTTCATTTATTTCATTTCTGACAGTTTATGAGTGAAAAGGAAAATTTAATAGTTTTTTCTAACACATTTCAATGTCTTACAATTTTCAGATATTAAACCTATTATTTAAAAACGTATGAATTCTCGTGAGAAAAATATTATACTCGAATCATCACAGCGGCTCGTGTTTATAGACTTATTTTAAGAAAAAACACGAAGTTCATGTGGACTATCATAGTTATATATCTATTTCAATTATCATATAAACTATATTGAATAATAAAACTATGGTTTGCTTTTTAGTAATTAAAGGAAGTTTTCTATCAATCAGCTTTATTTCTTTAAAAAAGAAATATAAAATTTTGTCATGTTGATTCATACAGTTCATTATTTGTTTGATGAAAATCGTTTCTATATTTGTTGCTTCTGTAACTTTATTTGTAAAATATTTTAATGCTTTTTAGACTTTGATAATGTATATGCGAAACATTTATGTCTTTAATAAATCAATGCTTATTTCAAGAGCGGTGAGTGGCTAAATCGAATTGAGGAAAAACGTTTTTTTAAAAAAACGTTTTGTACATAATCTTTTTACTTTTATCATTCTTAAATGTTGAGTAATACATATGAGAATGCTTTTTAAATCAATCGGAAATTTAATCAATTTTATTTTAATTGTAATTGTAATTGATAATTGTCTACGAGATATATGAAAAAGTATTTTTATACTTCTATAAAATACTTAAAATAATATTGTTCAAAAATCCTTTAGTTCTGCTTCTGATACCTCTTAGTAGGTATTTTATTAAATAGGTAACAAAATCTTTATCTCCTATTCTGTAAGAAATTAATTGTAAAAGAAGAAATTTAATAAGAAAAATCTTATTTCGAGATATTTAATTATTTTAATTGCCAATTGAATATTATAATAAAATGCTTTAATTTTCGAAAATACCAATCATCTATTCAAAAGAATTAGATGAATTGAATTTACTTATTAATTATTTTGATGATGCATTTTTGTATATTTCAGTTCACATTCTTTATTATATAGAGAGTTGATTGTTATAAAATATTTTTTTTTGTTGAAAATGCTATTAAGTATATATTTTTATTCAAATAAATTTTAAAATATCTATTAAAATATACTTACAACGGATTTCGAAATCGAAATTTATATTACATTATTTATTGCTTTTTTTTCAAAAATGAGTTTGATTCAATGTTATTTTTCACTGTTTAATTTAAAAGTAAATATTGTTCTTAATTGAATTTTCATGGCTGACCTTAAAATGAATGTAAAATATTTTCAATAAATCATCATCACTGATCCTGGTAATGAAATCCTTCTTCTGTTTTTCTGCCTTTAATATTACAATCGAAAGCATAAAAAGGTAAATTTTTTAAAATTAAAATAACAGCAACTGACTTAAATAGTCATGGAAGGAAAGATAATCTCGTTCTCAGGAAAATTTATTTAAAGTATTCGACTCGGTATATTGCTGTAGCTTCTTAAAATTTCTTTTCAAAATAATAGAGTCATATATTGTTTAACATTAAAATTAATCTCGAATGTTTAATATTATAATAATCTTTGTAAATAACACTTATTTCTCGCTCTTTTGGATAATGAATGGAATTCGATAATTTTTCAGATTAAACTGCTTTTCATTTTGAAATTAGACTGTTTATACAAATCCTATTTTAATTACTACAATGTAAGAAAATGTGCAAGTAAAATGTACGTAATAAAATTATTGTTATTTGTTATACATTTATTGCTCAAGAAATGATCGAAGTATCAATGCATCTGAAATATCATTCATTCAGGGCTAGCATTAAAGGTTATTAGAAATAATTCCCTGTAAAGCGATTATTCAACAATGTAACGGATAATTTTACGAAATATTTCTATTTTGGTTCTCAATTTAATCAATGGCTGAGATGAAATGGGAAGTGAATATTGAATCTAGTGATACATGGAATGAATTCTGTTGGCATGGAAACTCTACAAATGGAATGTTAGCCCTACTTCTGTATCTTTACAGATGCTGATCAGTTTTAAATTTAGAAACAGAGTTATATTAAGGAAACTAGAGGCAAATTATAATCAAAATAATTCATAAGTTTAAAGTTTTTGTTAATGAAAAATATCAGTACATTATTACTACTGATTTGAATATAGTTAAGGATACAAAAATTAAGGAAATTCATGAATAAAGTTACTGGATTTAGGCTTATCATTTCTAACAATATGAAATATATTAAGAAAAAGATTATTGAAGATGCAAAACATTTTATTATTAATTAGCCGTTAAATATTATTTTATTATACTAGCTTTTAGTTTTAGAAATCTATTTTAATAATTATAAAATTACATAAGCAAAGCTTTAAGATATTCCATTAAAAAACTCCAGGCGAATTTTGTACTAAGTTTTGTTGATAAAGTCCAAAGGAATTATGCTGATATATGTATTTTTTTATATTAATATGACAAAATGATTAATAAACATCTATTTAAAATAAAGAATATTATGAAATTATCAATTGCCATACTGAAATTTCCAAAAGATTTACTGTTATGTATACGAAAATTGGTTATAGTATAAAATAGTATAAAATTTTCTTCTATTTCTTTTACAACAAATTCCATAAGAATATTAAATTTCATAAAATATATATTAGTTCTAATGCTGACATCATTATTCAAAGTAAAATTATGCAAAAATTATTACAAGATATTATAAATAATTGTAACAATACATCAAATATTAAAAACAGTACTAATGTAAAAATTGATAACATAAATATTGGTAATAATGTTAAAAAGGAAATATTTTACGATTTCTGTTATTATTTTCTACGTCTGTTTAATTCTGTAGACTTAGTAAGAGGTTTAGTGTCTATAAAATATTTATATAATTTAATAAATTACCTCTAATAGAAAATTGTGTTATATATAGTAATAAAAAATACAAATGGAAGTTACAACACAATATGATCTAAAAATAGTTTTGTTGTTAATATATGCTTGTATTATTTTTACACCAATAATTCTAATAACCTTTTACTTGTGATAAATTAGTCTATGATGTATTATAATTTATTTATTTTGGATTTAAATATATATATATATATATATATATATGGATGGAGTGTGTATAGAAAATATTAGTCATGGTATTAAATTTGATATACACTTTATGAAACATAGCAGTTGAGAAATTTGAGGGAATCTCACAATATCCGCTGCATAACCTATTTTCTTATATAAAGCTCTAAAGCTACTATCATCAGTATTTTACAATCACTAATAGAATAAGTATTTTTATCTTTTATGTAATCAATAATTTCATAACTGTTTGTAATTATAACATTCTTATCAAAACCATCTACAGTATTTTGTAAAATGTTACCAATTTCAAAAACTATTAGTATAGAAAATATTAGTCACATTATTGAATTTAATACTTACTTTATGAAACATAGCAGTTCAGAAAATTTGAGGGAATCTTATAACATCCGTTGCTTAACATATTTTCTTATATAAAGCTCTAAAGTTACTATCATTAATATTTACAATCATTAATAGTAATTTTAATAAAAGCGTTATAATTAATCAGAAGTTTATTAGTCATAATAAGTTAAATTTTGAAAATAATAAGACTATTACTTGAGAAATTAACAATATATCAAATAATGAATTAATCCTATAATTTTTTATAAAACCTTTTAAAACTATAAACTAATTGCTCCATTTTTCCTAAAAATGCAAATACTTAAGCTCTTCGTTAACACAAAATGTATATAATTTGAAAATTTCAATAATTAAACTGTACTTATTAGAACAAAAAATACTCAATCTCTTAAATTTTTGGCAATTATTGTTCTTATGCCAATAAAAATGATGCCTGTACCTTTTTAAATTTCTCTAAGATTTTAGTCCTAACAATATTTAGATTTCCTGTAATCACATATTGAAATTCTTCATTTATATATTCCTCATATTCCTTACACTTACAAATATTATTACATTATAATCTTTAATCTAATATGAAGCTACAACACTGGCCATGATCTCTAGGTCATGAATTATCGGCTACTGTTACTGCATGCAATCGGATATGTATTAAATTTGGTTAATGGATTTCTCACCTTAATAAAAAAAGGGTTATTTTTGGAATAATCGTATAGATAGATAGGTGTGGTATTTAATAGTACGTCAGATCAATGAAATTCATTTACTTTTTTCAACTTTCATATTTTTTCCAAATTTTTTAAAGGCTTTTCAAAATACCATTAAGGCAAAACTTTGAAAATCGATATTTTTACATAACTCCAGGGGTATTAAATTATCCTTCCACATTATTATTAAATTGTGATTTAACCGATAAAACAAGCTTTTATGACTTAGGATTACAATAATATTTATATTAATTGTAAATCAGTATGCTGCTGTGTGGAATTTTTTTTATCTAATAGTCCAATAGGAGAAAGAAGTTACTTACAACTCTTTACGCACTTTTTATTTTGTAAGAAACAAATTTAAGGTAGCACAAAAAGTACTTTAAAATGCAATGCTAAAGGCCTCGAAAATAGGATTTTTTAGGAAAGAATCTTCTATCTCACTGTGAAGCATAGAAGTGAGAAAATCTCAGGAAATGCGAAGTCACGAAATCCAAAGCTGAAACTAAACCATTGCAAATTTCACTTTTCTCCTCGAAAAATTTATTTTTTTATATCTCAACTGAATATTTTGCGTTTAAACTGTTTCGCTTCTTCTGAATTGCATAGAATATGTCTTGTATGTTGAATTCGGGACTGTGAAGGTAAATTTACCCATAAGACCTGTTACATGCAACAGAATCACCAATTCTGGTTCCATTTAAATTAGGAGATAAGTCTAAATGAATTATCTAGAGTAAAGCGGCCATTGTAAGAACACATATTGGTCTTGAATAAATTTTGGCTAATCATGTATTGAAAAATAACTGTTAAAGAAATATCATTCATAACTGATCGATGTCTATTATCTGTTATTTTCTAGATTTGAATAAGATAATTTCGATAATATACTAAAAGTAGTTCTGTTTATAGTTTAATTCGTGTATTAGCATTAAGTTTTGTTAATTATTCTCCTTGTCAGAACAAAAACTTTTTTTTTATTTTCTTCGCAATTAAATTAGAGTAAACTGACTTATTTTAATAAAGCATATGCCTATTGCTTGAGGCATTTTATATTACAGTTTCCAGTGAGTATTTGTTCAATTTATACATAAAAAATTATTTTTGAATAAATTTGTTGACTTAAATATATACTAGTTGAAAAATGTCAGGCGTTTTCTTCCGGGGGGGGGGGGGGGGGGGGGGGTGGCGGTTTAAAGCCTATTTTAGTGCGTACGGTCTCCTTTGCTAAGAAAGAAAACGTCAGTGTCAATTATTTTCATAGTAGCTAAACAAGATTTTATAAGCTGTAAATTAATATGCACCTCTTTTTCACTTCTAAGGTTCTCAGGCGTCAAAGTTTAATAAATGTTCATCATAAAACTACTTAGTGTAGTGATCATAAGGCAACTATTATTTGGGATTCTAAGAAGATTACATATAATCTGGTAATACCATTACCCATAAAATATAACTTTACCTTGAAAGATTGTCTTAAAAATCTAAAATAAAATGATTATTAGAAAGTATATAATTGTACTTTTTATTCCACTTCAAACTTCTCTTAACACTCTAAACGTATTTATTTCGGTGAAACAAACACAAAACCTACTCTTTTCAACAAAATGAATAAAAGCAATTTAAATTAAATTACTAAATTAAGTAATTGAACGGAAACAAACGTTGAAATATAATAGACAATAATATACTTTTCAGATACTAAAATTAAAATAAATGATACGTTGTTCAATGTTTATATTGTAAGCTAAATATTATAATTATTATTTAAGTGGGTTTACAAAATGAAAATAATTTTTTTCATAATAATATATTCTTAACAATTGAAATTACTGTGAAGTGGTTACTCACTAACTTGCGTTCTCAATTATATGTTGTAATTGAAATATCTACTTATCTCAATAATATAAAATCTAGATCCGATTTGGAAAATACCACTTTTAATTTATATAAGAGTTATCAATCAGTTCTCTCAGGATCACTAAATATATTTTTATCACCAATATAGTGTATGTCGTTAAAAGTCTCTTTATTGATAATCTCTTTAAAAGAATTTCAGTCTCTCTCTCTCTAGTTTAGTTTGTAATTTTCAATTCCATTTTTTCCTAATTATTATACTAAATATAACCATACTGGCTGCAGTTATCGGTTTCTCAAATTAAACAACGTAATATAACCCAAATGGTTAATTAAGTGGAATCCTTTCCCCCCCCCCCCCCCAGCAAAATCCATTATTACTTTGCTTTCGTTTTGGATAATTTCATTGAATAACAAACAGTAAAAGAAAAATTCTTCATTTTATTTGTTGAAGTTCATTTAAGAGACGCCTGGCGAATAATAAATGACGATAATACTTTTACTGTCATGAAAAAATGTTTATTCCTTGTATACTTTTATTAACAACTAAGATATTGCTTAGTTTTTGGCAAAGCTATAAAATTTGAAAGTTTAGCGAGAAACAAAATACCATAGGTACCTAAAGTTCCTTATTGTTATTCATAAGCGTTATTCTAACATTCTCTTGATATTTATGTATGTTCATGCGTGGAATTTAAATTGCGAAAACTTTTTCTAGTTGAAATTCCTGCCGAAACATAAAAGATGATATTGTTTTGCTTTCGAAGCATACTTTTTAAAACTTGAGTTGTAGAGTATGAAAAATCTTCTTTAATTCGTACGGTTATAGTTTTGTTTAAAAAAATGTTATTTCTTAATCTCTATACTAAAGCAATAGTAAAATTGAGGAAATAAATACCTCATACATTTTTACAAAACTGAGGTCTGTGTTTGTATTCTCTGATTATATTATAACATTTACTAATATGTTCGATAAACTTATATATATATATATATATATAAACTTGACGTCTACATTTTAACTACTGTAAACTCTCATTGAATGTTTAGGTAAATTTTGTTTCACTAGAAATATCCTAAACTCCATTTTAATTGTTGATTTAGTAAAAAATAGATACTTTCCCTTTTCCTCTAAAAACCTCTCAGCATCTTCTAATATACATCTTTCTCTCTTAGCACCTGCCACATCAGTCGCGTCAATCAGTGTGTAACTTAGTCATGGCGGGGTCAGTAATTCTAGAATACTAAATTAATCAAGCATACTTCTAAATGAACAAGATGGTCAAATAACTAGGTTGTGCACAATCAGAATTTACTACATTTATTCATGACAACAACAAATGACAATGGGTGATGATTTTTCACACACGCACTTACATGTATTCTTACAAAGCTTCTCTAATCTTGCGTGAATGCGACTTTGAAATCACTCCAACATGAAGGAAATAGGCAAGTGACGCTTTATTCACAAATGTTCAGTACAAGACGAACACAATCAGAAAACTTGTACCGATTAACAGCACATTTAGTAATCACAGCTCTTGTATAGATTAACAACACAAATACAAATTCTTAGACTATTGTCCCATCACTTTCAATAAACCTCAACTCACCAGCTTAGTAGTTTCCTCTACGGACAAATCTCGAAAGTAATAATTTGCATGGACTCCGAATGCTTCTGGCAGTCCCGATAGATTCCTCTTCAGGTCACATTCTGACAAATTCGAATCACCACACACCAAACTATTATTCGGTAGATCCAATCACCCAGTATCTACCGATTCACACTTGTTTCGTATTTCTCCGTATTTATAGCTGTTGTAGTCAGGTGTAACCTCTCATGAAAAATTCAGAACAAGATTATAAATATCGCACTTTTCTAGATATAGACATGATTCCAACATTTTCCAGAAATACTATTTTGTCTCAAAAGTTACCAAGTTTCCAAAATGGTTACTAAATTCATCACCAAAGTTCAGGGGGTTTTGCTTATTGGCTGCCCGCCTAATCCTCCTTAAATACATCTTTTCCTTAATAATAATAACGTTACAGAGCTGAATCATGGCAGGTTCGTAACAATGTATATATATATATATATATATATATATATATATATTTCTAAGTGAAAAATAAAGATTCCATATTGATATAATGTTGATACGTTAAATCAATATGGAACTTTAACAATTTTTCTTTCCCGCGTAATGCATTCATATTTCTCACTTTTCAACTCATAATAAAAACAAGTTATATTTTTTATAATACTCTTAAAAAGGCTTTCTAGACCTCTAAAATTATTTGGAGTCTCTTTTCCCAGTTTAGATAGGTCACGCATACTGTCTATTAAACTAATCATTCACGTTAACTGGTTTTCAATTCAGGATATCTATTGCACCCTCGAGATGAAATTATAAATTAGCACAGATGTAGCTCACATCATTATCGATACATTTGTTCGGTATGAGTTGCATTCCTTCAATTCGATAATCCTTACAACAGTTGTGTTCCCATTGTTGAAGTTCCATGACATGATTGTACGCTTCAATAAATTAATCATCGAATTGTCCGTGTGTTTCAGTCTTCGCACCTAATATATGTTTCTCGTTGTTTGTAAATCAATTATAAAATAGATATAACAAGTAATATTATTAGTCAGTTTTATAAAAAATATATTGCACTTTGTTGATATTAAGATAGTAGATACAAAATAAAATATATTTTTCCTAAAAAAAGTAGCCATTTATAAAATTAGACATTCAAAGAAATCATCTCATATGCTCGAATGAAGAGAAAATAATAAATAAATAAGCTGAAAAAAAGTAAAATCTGCACTAAATTTTAAAGTAATGTTTAATGGAAATTTAAGACAAGGAAAAAAAATTAATTCGCTTTTGTGAAAATAAAACAAATATGTTATTATCATGGTACTAATGATGAAATTTAGCATTCGAAGTCGGTTATCAAACACTTATGCATGTTGTAACCATTATTTTAATTTTTAAGTCCTTTTACATTTCAATGGCGTTATTATTTCCTCGTTCACATATAATTTAACACCAAATAGGTATACATTTTCTTTTAGCTGATAGGCTTCTAATGCATTATTATGAATACAAATCTAATTGTCAGTAACTACTGGAAGCAGTATATTGACTGCTCGGCATGGAAACGTTCAAATTTTTATTCGGCAGCAAATGGTGGCCAAATAATATTAACCTATGAGTCGGGTCAAATTTTTTGGTGGCGTTTCACAAATGGTAGCACAAAATGGTAACAGCAAATTATAGCGATTGTCCATTATTTTTCGCTCCTTGTGCCTTACCTCAATCTAATATTATAATCAGAAACTGCTAAACTCCAATTGAAAACAAGCAAGAAAATACAGATTCTTTATGTATTATCACTGTAGAATATCTAAGATTGTACTCCTTAGAATTTCAAGCTAACTCACTGTCCTTATTTATGAAGTAAAAATCTATGTTATTTATCTACTCGTTCTGAATTTCATAAATCTCTTCTGCCGTTACTGTGTAGCTTAATAATCGTAATCGAAAATTTTTCAATTCACGAAACCGATAGGGGAGTTTCAATCCAAATAACTGTATTTGTCAGCGAATCACTAGTTTCCATTGATTTCAGTCTCTGTTCCATTTATGTACAATTATTTCTAATTTACGTTAATTATATCTTCATCTAATTTACTTAAGGCATTGTATTAAGTTTGGGAAGAAATTGTAACTTTATGCAAATCAAATCAATAAAAGTGCCCTAGATTAGTGAAGTCACACATGCCTTAGCATTGCATCAGAAGTTAAAATATTTCGCAATAGTTTGTTCCCTTATAGGATTTTAAATACTACTTAACTTTTTAACTTTTATTTAACAGAAATTATACTTCAGAATGCTTAAGAAAAACTATACGTTTTTACATTTTAATTTCTTACTAAACTGTTTTTAATTTCGTTATACCACTGAAGTAACCAAAACCAGCTTCAAAAATATTTTGTGTTTCATAACCACAGTACATACTATTAAATATCATTTGTCGATTTTCTTGGGAGGAAAACTTATGTTAGAAAATAACAAACTCAAAACTTTAAGCATTCCAGATGTTTTGTGCCTAGTGGAAACGTTTTACTGAGTACTTTTTATTTACAGCTAGGTGTGACTTTAATGATTTTTGATGTTTCCTTTTCCACAACACGTGATCAATGTGTCATTATTCTGCATTTCTTCATTCTTCCATTATTTGTGCTTTTTGTTCCATATTTTGTTCACGAGAAAAGTCACATCATTCTATATGAGGAGAGACACCTGAAAAGAGGGGCGTTCTTTGTCCTCATCAGGAATCAAGAAAGGAAAAATTTTGGAAATTGAATCAGGAATTATTTTTTTCTTTTGCATTATAAATAAAGTGAAAAACCTAACATAAAAAAAGACGAATTTTGAAAAGAAAATTATGTGGTGTTTCCTTGTTGTTGTATATTGTTTTATGAAAGAATTGTGTGAGCATGTATTTTGAGTTTATAAGTGATTCTAGTTCTTTTTTTTATTTCAAGTTTATTTATAGAATAAACTTGAAACTCACTCTCCCAAAATTTCACTCTCCAAATTTCACTCAAATTTCCCTCTCCCAAATCTTAAATTAAGATCAAATGTGTGTTTCATACAAATTTATATACAATTCATGAAGAAGAGATGAACATCTTTCATACAAATTTTTAGTGTGATTTACTCTTTGCCATAAAGGTTTCTCTATACATAGTTAACTATTTACTGTACTTGGCAGAGTTATACAAATAATTCATAAGTTAAGTGTTATTACTCTTATATAGGATGTTTTAAGAAAAGCCACGAGTATTGTTTGTGGATTATACAAACGCCTTTTAAATTAATATCATAAGGTTTTCACACAATTTTAAAAATTTGTATGAGAGTTGTTTCAGTTATTTTGTCTTCCATTTGTAAGAGGATGTATCAAATGCGAATAGTATTTGTTTTTGAATATGGATGGCGATGCTAAGGTAAGCTGATGATACCGTCGTGAGCTGCTATCTGTTAACCGACATCAAAAGTTATTTCACAAGCTGCATGGTTAGTTTTGTTTGCAACTTGCGTCTGGTTGTCGGCAACATTTTGCGTCGATTTGCGACTAACGGTGAGATCAGGACTCATTATAAATCTGCGGAAGCGACTTATTGATTGATTGATTGTTGATTTATTGCTTTGTTAACGTCATTCTAAGTACTAACATGGGATCTATTGGCGACGAGCAATAGATTGTAATTTCGAACCTCCGTCAAGTGACGAGAGCAATACTTTCTAGAGTATCATTTCTTTACAAAAATACTTTCTAAAGGACTTGGAGTATCAAAAACTATAACGTGTATCAGGCGCTATACATGGCGTGTGTTTAGCGGTATTAGAATTGGAACCCAAGTCTCGAAGGAAACTATGTCAGCTTCGAGGATGCGGCAATGACTACTAGGCTACTGCGGCCCCTACACAAGGAATAGAAGCAATTAAATAATAATTTTCTCTCGAGGAGGCTAAGATAGCCGTAAATGTTATGGTGATGATTGCTTAGAATCTCATAAGGTTAGATCTCTGGAAAAAAAATCTGTTTTTTGTCTGCCCCTTTTGCTAACACACATCTTTCATCCAATTTTTTAGAACTCTTCACTGATTGTTGGAAATAGTCATAAACATTTTCTCTCCCATTTTTCCGTGTTTTCCAGCTGGTTCAGGATTTTTTCCAAATTATTTTCCACTAAAAATAAATTTCGATGTACTTTTAAGTAAATTTTAAAACCAAATTTGAGATTTGGAAATCTGTTGAAAAGGTAAGGGAGACATATTAGTTTTTGTTTCAAACCAAACGTATTATAAAACTAAATATTTAATTATTGGTCTGTTGCTTCTATGTAATCACTCTCTTATTCAAATCACTCAAAAACATTGGAAATATTTTAACCGGGAAAAACAACTGAATATATATATATATATATGCGTGGGTGTATGTGTAATTCAGTTAGGACCGTAAAATCTATCAGTTCTTTTGACGAATCATTCATCCCAGGTTATTTCCAAAAGTCCTTAGAGTGAATAAAGTGTACTCCTCCAACTTATTACAAAACGATTCTAGCACTAATTAAAACTTTGTTGTAGTAATTTAAGCAGCAATTTTTAAGAATATATTTACTACAGAGAAATAATTAGAATTTAATTTGACATTCTCAGTTTAAAATTTAGAATTTTCTTATTTACCTTTGAAGCGTTGCGGCTATTGTTAGCCGAAAATTTACAAAGAGATACTGATTTGTAATACATACACACACACACACACACACACACACATATATATATATATATATATATATATATATACATAATATTCAATATAATCAGCAACATTCAAATGTATATTTTTGGAAGTTGGTGTTATCATTTTGGGTTTCCATCTGTTAAGCGGCATCACACGAAATTTAACACTGATTCATGTTTTTTGGGGCAGCAATTGGTTATAAATTTATTGATGAAGTGTCATATTATCATTGTCTTTTTGAATAGAGTTATCTTTATTGGTTCTGGACCAATTATTATATGCCGAAAACAAGAAACAATCAAAACAATGTATTGCTTCATTTCAGTGTGCTCCGAATTTACCGGTGAAGCGAATACGGCTGTATAGAAAAGTTGCGATGACGATTTTTGGAAATGCTAAGACATTACACCCGTTGACATCATAGCAAATGAGATAATCAATTGATGGACAATTCTATAGTCAATTAAACCATTTACAATTTCTGACACTGTTATCCATACCCTCCTACAATTTTAGCTTTATTTAAAATCAAGATTTTACAACTTTTTATTTCATCACTTTTTCAAAAGATAATTTTTTTTTTTGTAAATAGAAAAATACCATACAGAAAGTTTTAGTTTTTTTAAAGCTCAAAATATTCTAGAAGAAATATTTAAGTAGTGAAAAAAATTGTTCTTGAAATTATTCTCAAATAAAATATGTTGTAACATTTTAATCCAAATGTTGTTTGCCCCGTGGGATTCAAGAATTCGTCTTTTTCATCTGCTTCGTACATTTAACTTTCTATATTTATCTTCTTATATTCTTTTTTTATTCTCCTTCTTAGAGTTTCTTCGCTGTGTAACTTGAGTGGGTGGTGAAGATTTGCAGAAATGGCCATTTTGTTGAAGCGTCACTTGACATATAATTTGAGAATAGTAGGCATCAAGCAAATTTTAAGGCCTTAATCCATGAGGATTTACGAGATACGAAAGAAAGGCCTTTTTACGCAATGATACAGTGTTCATATTTGTAACACAGTAAATATTTGCAAGTGGAAAATATGTATATATCTGTAAAAAAAAAAAAAAATACCCATCGTCGTTATTTTCTTATTTTATTCAATTAACCACTGTGATTCCCATTTATGCTTTTTTTACTCATCTCTTCACATTAACATTGCTCAGAAGTATTTTAGTGTTTCAAATTTCTCTTTTATTCAAAAATAAGATGATTTGGAAAGATTAATAATTCGGGATTTCCATATATGTACAACAGTAATAAGATTCTTGTTGTCTACTGCTCTGCTTCTCCATAATTGTGAAGCCCGGGGACACAATGAGCATTCACACTTTTTTCCGAGAAACACATCATAAACTTTAGTCGGAAGTGTGATCAACTTTTTTAAAATAGATATCCTAAAGAAAAAGGCATGTTACACTCACTAAAAAACCCTTCTTTAACTGAAAAGAGGAATAAAGGGAATCGCGCCGTTAAGACAGAGTGGTCATGGGGGGATGGCCACTCTTGCTTCAAAATGTTAATTCGGTAAAAGAATCAAATACCGATGGTAGTGTATACAAGCATTTTTATTTTCAAATAGCCTAATGTTACAACACTTAAAGATAACCTCGAGTTGAATGCGATACATAAGCTTGACCATGTTCCCGAAGCTTGAAAGTGATAGATCTCACAACTAATCCGCTATGTAATAACAAGCATCGTAATGTCTTATGCAAAACGCCTGGCTGTCAGAAGTGACCACCAATCTTATTAAACTTTGGTATGATCTTTTTATTTCATTTACTTTATTGAAATATAACCCATTTTTCTTCCAGTTTGTTTCTTTTGATTATAAAATTATTTATTTTTGCTCTTTCGCATTGCTTTCTTACTTTATAACCGTTTTACAGTCGCATATCATGTTTTTCGCCAATTCAACCTATATTTCCTTCCTTATTCACATAATTAACAATTAATGCTGAACTTTTGGACGCCAGTGTAATGTATCGTTCGAAAGATAACTCATACGACATAAATGACCTAAATTTAAAACATGATGTTTCGTTAGTTTCTGAAGTAGTGAGTCCCATTAAATGTAGAAATAAATTCGCGCACGGAAGAAAGAAACTCTAACTATAAAGTGCATAGAAAAGGTTCCAGATATTTCATATCTTATGAATGCCGAAAATCATTTTGTGACGTCCCAGTTTCACTATTAGTATATATTCAAGCCATCATAAATAGAATTCAAACAGTTAAGAGTAAATATTGAAAAACAGATTAATATTTATCCTTCTTTAAAGAATAATCTGAAATTTAAAATTATCACTACGCCCGTGTAGAAATCCTCCCGTGTCTGCTCATAAAGATAAACATAAAAAAGAAAGATACATAACTTGCATCTGATTAACTGACTAACCGAATCCGAGTCAGTTCTAAACGTGTAACCTGAATCAGACAAAATATCTTTTTTAATCGATAATTGCTTTTAAATCTCTCACTCTTACTACTTATCCAAGTATTAAACTCTTTGCAAATTATAAATGCTAACTCAAAAATCTAATTCATTACATTTTAGTATTTCTATTTTAATTTACACAAATCAAGATTCCTTCACAACAAGAGGTTCTCGAATCTAAAGCGTTATATTAAAGATCCAAAAGTTTAATTGAAAGTGAATACGTGGGAGAACCCTGCAATAAATTTATGAAATTCTCACTTGTGTTTTCCTTCAATTAACTTATACGTGTTTGATCAAATGTGACTGATTAATTTTATTAAAAGTAGTTATTAATCAGTATAAGAATAACGGTAATAAATCAACCGAAGAATTCATTTAGCCTTTAAGGAATAATAGTATAAGTATTTCGAAAATAAGTTCTTCACCAGCGTACTACTATCAAAACTAGATTGAAATCACACTCATAGTACAGCAGGAATTCTGCGAAACTATTTTCCTAAAAAGGAAATCCAATTATCTAGGCAGTTTCTTCAAGATAAATATAAATGTAAGTTAACTCAAAGTTGAAGTTTAGGATTGAGAAACACATCCTCCTATTTTTTACTCGTCCTTCTATTTACTTTAATTACGAAACTCGATGGAAAGAAGTTCAGGGATAAAGATTTAGGTTTTTACAAAGATTTATTTAATTTTTAAGTTGCGTAATCCTCTAAAAGTGTTTGCGTAAGAAAAGAAACTAGGTTAAGCAAATCTGCGTTTTCCCTCTCTGTATATTCTAAAACAAGTGTTCAAAATCAATTAAATATCTATTGTGTGTTTTGAGACGTGTAAAATTTCTTCATTGCTTAGGGTTCACTAATTTTACTTAATGATTCCAAATATTACCCAAGGCGAGTTCTGCCGATATTTGCTCTCATTGGAGTGTTATAGAAAAAACTTCGCGAAGTTAATAAACACAAATAATAAAATAACACTCGTGGAAATTGGAAGAATATTCTTTTTATTTCATACATGAAAATTTAAAGAGAGAATATTCTTTGAAAGATTAACTATCTTCTCACTTTTATTTTATTAATGTTCTTAGGTGGGTTTTACATAATAAAATGTTGTAGATTATCCACAAAACCCAATTAAACTTAAGTGTACTGTAATTCACATTTATTGTACAAATTCAAATGCTTTTTTATCAATTGCATACCTTAACATTTATATGACTGAGTGGACCCAGCGCAATTTCTGCTAATATTTGATTTAAAAAAAGGGCATTTTCAGTAATTTTATAAATTAATTTTACTCTTAGTTATTACTAACTCTGAAAAATATGTTTCCCTCAAGAAAAAAATAAGTGCATAAAAAGTTACGTTTTGATTTATGGTCACTGGGTAGAACAACTAGTTGTCAATGTTATAAAACTATATTGAAAGCCTTTATCTATTTTGCATTGAAGCTATTTTCTTAATAGACTATGATGATTTTATATGTACATAAGCATTACAGAGCAGTAGTCGTGCGGTTAACAAAGTATTTTGACTACGATTTATTACACAAATAGAACATCACTTGAAACCGCTAGGGAACTTGTTAAAATCATTGTAAATAGCGTTGTTACACCTTAGACCGAATAACGGGTGAGTATCCATGTGTACGTTATACTAAACAACGACCACTGGCCTTATATTTTTATATGGCTGACAAAACAGCAATCAACACAATTATTTTATTTACACAATTATTTAAAAACTATGAGAAAGGCGAAACGCTTCAAAGGAGACCATTTACTCAAGATTTAGTAAAGATTTTAGTAAAACCATTAATAACTACAATACACTATTTTACTACATTAGCATTATGTTCAATTTGGAAAATAAGAATACCATGTGTAGAAAAATATGAGGAAATTGTATCTTCTACCAAGTGTAGTTTTTGCATATATCCTAGAGCAATTTTTTAAAAAAACGTACCAAGAATTATGGTAAATGCTATCGATTTGTGACTCCACAAAAATCCTGTAAAATTCCAAACAACGAAGTGTCATGAGAATAATATAACTAAAATGAATAATTAAGTTTAATTGAACATTTCTTATTCGAATTACTAATGCTATTATGGATTATCCATCATTTTGTTTATGAAGTATTTTATTCCTACTAATTGTTTTATTTTCTGTTTTTTCTATGGCTGCGACGCTTATATATATTGAAATAATTGAAAAAGCTACGTTTTGAGTTTTTCTTTGACTGGGTAAATAAACGCGCGTTTTTTAACCAAGGGATCAGTAAATGTCCCCTGTGACATTTCTTGTTTCAGATTTCCATCTGATCATCTAAGGGGAAAGAATGTTATAAAAATACAAGTGTAGTTTTTACCTACATCTCATAAAACAACTTGATCTTCTTTTTATAAATAAACTGTCAAAATTAGCTAATTTGTCTTCCTGATGAAAAAATAATCCTTTAAAATACAAACATTCTAATATACCAATACAATGTCAACTTTCAACAAGGAAATTAAACAAAACAAATAATGCTCCGAGAGAGAAAATCAAACTTACTATTCATCAAAATTACGAAATCCGCCATAATCCGCTCTAGTATAGTATCGTTAAAGAGTAATAAATCGTGTAAGCATTTTTTCAGTATCTCTCTCTCTCTCTCTCTCTATCTATCTATCTAATCTATCTATACTATCTAATCTACTTATCTATCTATCTATACATATATATATATATATAGGTTTCAAAAGCTCCCGGAGTGACACTGTAACTTGAAATGTTTTCCACTTGAGTAGCTCCGATACCATTTCTGTGTTAATGTGTTCACACCCTTTCTAAAAGTGGTTTATCCTAAATCACGTGGTCGGTGACATGTCACGGCATTGTATTTTGTAGGTGGATGCATTCAATAACCAGCGATTGAAAGAAATGGCGTTTGTTGAGCAAATAACGATTATCAAATCTTATGTTCGCTTGAGAAAGAGTTATACGGAGACTGACGAAATATTGAAGCATGTGTACGGCAATGTTACAATATTGTGAACGCCGCAAGCTTTCTAGTGGCATCGACGTTTCTGAGAAGGCAGAGGAAGTGCGGAAAACGACGAATGCCTTGGACGACCACAGACTTCCCGCAACCCTGAAAACAGCGAAAGGTTTTCTGAGTCTGTACAAAAGAACAGGCTTTAAGCAATAGTGCAAATAGCAGAAATAGTTGACTTGAGGCCTCGTGTCAACGGATAGTGACTAAGGATTTTAACATACATAGCGTGTGTCAACAAGTCGTTCCCCTAATATTAATCGAATATTAAAATGTAATTCAAATGGAAATGGACGGAGATTTAATATCTGCTGTTGACAAATATCCTTCCCTTCTTGGTAGAATTGTTAGTGGAGACGAGAAATGATGGCATTTATACGACATGCAACCCAAGACAGCAACGGAAAGGTGGAAATCACCTCAATCTCCATTCAAGTAGAATTTCCGTCAAGATCGCTCTAAAGGGAAGATTATGCTAGAAGTGTTCTCCGATATCCTGGTCAATGTGCATCTGTAATTTATCCCTGAAGGGCGCACTGTGAACAAGGAACTATACGGAGACATCCTGCGTCGTTTACAAGAGTTGATCCGAACGAAGAGACCAAAATTGTAAGTTGAGCAGATATGGGTGCTATTGCATGACAACGATCCTGCACACCGATCCCTCCTCGTCACTGACTTTCTTCCGAAAACGAAAACAACAGTTTTGTCACATTAAACTTAATCTCCGGAATTAGCGCTCTGTGATTTCAGCCTATTTCCTTATTTGGCATGTCACTTGCGGGGTCCTCGATTTAAATCTGCAGATGAAGTTAAAAGTGCATCGCAGGCTGAAGTATAGTACATAGCTATAAATGAGTTTCACAAAAGCTTCAATAACCTTTACAAGCGAAGTCAAAAGAGTGTTGTAAACAAGGGTCTTTTTTCTCAGGCGGATGTGTATTCAACAAATTAATTAGTAAATTTTTTCAAGTTATAGGCTCAGTCAGGGAGCTTTTAAATCCTACTTCGTATTTATATTGCATATTTATATTTTGTTTAATTAATTTGTTCTTTCTTTGGTTTTTTGTATAATTAGTACGGTTTTCTTTAAATTATATTGGTTTTACAATTTCTTAGATATTTGTTTATGTATAACTTTGCTATTTGTAATTTAATAGAATTTGAATAATATTTGTATAATACTTACTTCCACTTTCTGTGGTGAATTTTCTGAATTTTGCTGAATTTTGTTTTGTTATCGTATTTTATTATTTTGTAATTCACTTAAATGTGATGATCTAATCAGTAGAAACGCTAGAAACACACATTATATCATTCCAAAGTATTTGACAGTATTGTTTACATTATTTCCATTATTCTAAACATTTGCTTTTCTTTCACTGGTATTCTTTTAAAAGTTTACTGATACTGTGACTTTGGGCTATTCGCGGTTTCTCTTCACTAACCTTGGGGACTTTTAATTGAGATTGATTAATTTTGCTAAACAACCTTTGCCCAACCAAAAATGAAACGTGAATATGTAAAGTAATTATGTAAAGCAGTTAGAAATGAATTGAAGTGGGGGAGTTAGGAAATATATAACTCCGACTGAAAGTAGCGAGAGAGGCTGAAAGAGAGGTGCTGAAAGAGAGAGGCTGTAGGAGAAGTGAAGCTGAAGCTATAGATAAGCTGATTGAAGTAAAGGGTTAGATTAAAGGTTGCTACAAGACGTTTCTTTGCTGTAGTTCTCAACAGTTGATCTAAAGTCTGAGTTGGAGCCGAGGAAGGATTAGTGGTAAGAGTCTGTTAGATTACTATTGGTGGGTTAAATTGAGGTTAATAGAAATATTACCCGGGAGAGCATAGGGATTTGTTCTCATAGTAAATATATGTTAATAAATTACGTATAGATTACTCTGGTGACTCTTTGATTATTTGTGTCGTAGTGTTTAATAATTGAATCTAGTGATGGCACAAGATGAAGCCCGGGTCGGGCGGGCGTCACAATACTTACAAAATAATTTATTTTTGCCTTTAAATTTATTTTTTCTTAAGTAATTATAATAATTTTATATGAGTTATATTGAATTTTTTCGAATTTCTCATGATTTCTATAAGTATGTAGTTTTTTAGACATTAGTGTAGTGAATTTATGTTTGATTGGATTAATGCGTTCTTGATGTGATACTTTGAGAATTATATCATTGATTTTTGTTCATATATATATATATATATGTATATATATATATATATATATATGTGTGTGTGTGTGTGTGTGTTATCGTGTGTAGCTTTTCCCATGGTCTCAGAACTGTAAGAATACTCCTTACTAGAATTTTCGTCTTCAGAAAAAGACCCTCAAAATCCTTTGATCCAATACCACCTGATTACCAGATGAACTACAGAAAATTTCTCCATATAAATTCTGAGCAAGCTAAACTTCGCTTTCTTTCACCTCATCCAATAAGGCAGCACCATGCATATGATCTCATTAGAAGGTGTATACTGTAACTCATTGAATCTAATGGTGTTGAACATCATATAAAATTGCTTTTTTCTTTTTTAAAGTAATAGGTAAACTTAATATGAAAATGGTGTTCTTATTCTATGGAATTCTGATTCCCTTTTTACTCGTCCATTAAATTTATTTACAGAGTCTGTTGTTCTAAACCTTGAATTGGATAGCATAATTAGCTATCTAGAAGTTAAAATTCAATTAACTAATGATGTTTAAAATCGAACTAGATATTTTATTCATCTCTTTAACTTAATAAAGTTGTTAATGGATGAGTGTCTTTAAAATATCTGAATAAAATAAAGATTAAGCTTTGCAATAGTTTGGAAAGTTTGTATCAAAGCAAACCAAAAGTGTGCAGAGCTATTTTTATTATAACATATAATAGACGCATATTATATAATTGAATCTTAAACTATCTTGCGTCATGTTTCTTAAACTAATTTGTTTTAATAATCTAATGGCATTTTCATTATATTTGAGATGGAAAAACATTTTCTTGTATACTTTATAACGTATTTGCGAATAATGATTCTTATATTCGCATCAATGTTTCTTAAATTATATTTAACACTTTTTGCTTTTTTCATAACTCTTTTAAATATCTTCAATAACTATATTTAGGATGAGTACAGCTTTAGATATGCTATCGAAATTTTTAAAACATATAGACAATATTTTGATACATAATTGTAGTCTTTAGTCTTTTAAATCTTATCTTTTAGATATTCTTTGAAATTTTATCCCTAAATGATGCCGTTGTTACAGGTTGAATTAAATGACAAGAAACTGGAGTTATTTTCTGTAATTTATTCTAATCAGTTTAAATATAAAGCTGAAAGTTGTTGAGCTTAAATTTGCTATGCAAAAGTAGCATATTTTAAGGTGCTGGTTACTCACAAGAATAAGTAGTTACAATGTATTCCGGTTAAACATTTAGGTGATCTTAAGCGTCCCTTTTAATTAGGAATTTTTTGTAGACTCTAAAAAACCATACCTCTTTTGCACATATGTTGTTACTTACTGCATTCGAATGACCTATAATGCAGATTAAGTGATGAGAAATTAACGATTCCATCAGAAAAATATATAATCGAGTTCGTTACTTAAAAGGAGACAGCCACCTCTGTTGAAATTAATACGCAAGTAAAGCTCGAAGGAATAAAAAAAGTGTGAAATGTTTGCAAAACTTTGTTATGATAGAAATATCTCATGTTTTTTTAAATAATGAAATTGTCGCAGATTTCCACGATCATAGACACTTTTAATCATTTATGTGACTTTTTTTTTATTTCTGACATTTTCAGAATCATTCTTCCCGACATTTTAAATTTAATAACATGAAATCTTACGCTTGGACAATCATAAACGCCATAAAGCTATCTTAATTTAAATATTTATAATAACTTGTAATTTTTTCTTTAATAAATCTCTCTCCCGTCCTCTAGTCTTAGTAACCAACAAATTAATTAAATTACTTTCGGAAAAGTGTTTACGATAATTTTTCTAAAGGATATGTATTTTTATCATCTTCCATATTTAAATAAGTGATAAATTTTAAACAATCACTAAGAAAT
>BMAW01123976.1:0-12813 GCA_019974015.1 Nephila pilipes
ATTCTTTATAAATATTTAATTTTCTATTGTCTCTAAACTCTATAAAGGCACGAAGATAAAGATTTTTGTAGAGATGTAACTAATTTACTCTTTTGGTACAGCAAAGATTGAAAACAAATATGAGATGGAAATATTATAATATGAATTTAATTACAATTAATATTGATTAAAACACGTTTATTACTTGTGAATATACCATGGTGTACTTTGAAACATTAATAATATTCAAAGTTTCAGTACCAACACAAAATTTAAAAATGCAAAAGAATTATACGTAGTTTGTGTTATATATAACAAATATTAAGTAAGTTTGAGCTGAATAAGTAATTTGATACATAAAAATTATTTTATATATAAATCAGTAAATCGTAAGACGGATTTCTCATCTGTATAAAACTGAAAAAAAAATTCAAATCAAGAATTCTTTAACATTAAGGAAACCTGATGATAAACCATATTTAAATATAATTATTGAAACTGTTTCAAAACGGCTTAAACTGAAATTTCTATACAAAATGTACTAATTATATTATTTATATAATATGCCAACACAAAATTTGATTGTTCTGGAAAAATATTTTTTAAATTTCTTATTTTAAATGTAATCATTTGTTCAATTTCTTTTCTGTACTACATTCTGAATGAATCTTAATCATTTTTACCACATAATTATATATATATATATATATATATATATATATATATGTGTGTGTGTGTGTGTGTGAGAGAGAGAGAGAGAGAGAGAGAGAGAGAGAGAGAGTATGAAGTTTAGAAACATTTATGTAAATTTTCAAAAAGTTATAATTTTTTTTCGTTCATAATTAGGTCATGTAATTTAAAATAGTTTGTATATCTGCTTGGCAAATGACGCCTGATTAATTAAGTTGTATAGGTATTGTAACTATTGCAAATTAAGCATTATTTACTTTAGGTTTCCTGAAGAGGATAACGTGAGATATAGTTCGGGATGGGACATTGAAAAGAAATAAAATAAGATAGAGATTTAAGGGTTGGGTGACCTTTGCTGAGTAATTGGTTACTGTTGAAAGTCATATGCAAATATGTGAGTCAGAAAAACAAAGATTTAATGGGAATCAGATTTTTTTTTATGTTGAAAATTAATTATCCTTAAGTTTGTCCCCAATTTTAAGAGGGAATCACTGGGGAGGATTTGTAATCTTACAAAACTACCATCATAATAAAATCATATTATATCATAGATATAAGATTCACTTAACAGTAATAATAATAAAAATAATAATAGCAAGAAATATATGAGCAGAACATAATAATGATTCTAAAATATTAACTGATATTAGTGGGCAAAAATGTACGATAGTGTTAATTCTAACTTCTTTCCAATGAAAGAGCTATACGTTTTCTTCGGTTATATCATAATATTAGATTTGCATTATTACTGCAGTAACAGTTATATATTGACTTTAACTATTGTAAAATATTACAACATTTATTTTTATTTGAAAATATTACATAAAAGATTCTTGATATCTCAGTATAAGTTTCCAATTTTTATTTTAGCCTCACAGAAAATTCTTCTCTTTCCTATTAAATTTCAAATTCTCTAATATAAATTGCATTATATTTAATTCCCCTTCAAACATCTTTCAAAAAAAATCTATGTATCTAACACTCATAAGTTTAGGGGTGCTAATAACAAATGTGATTTATACTAACCAAACCAATTTTTGTTACCCTAATTATTAAAGACATCAACAAAATCACACTGATTGAATTATATTCAATCCCCGACATATTTTATAAAAGAAAACTACGCATTGAAAGGTTTCTTTAAATTAAGACAAGAAAAGTTTCGAGAAAAAGGGAATCTGGATTTGTGGTCATCATATCCAAAACCCCAGTTTCAAAACAAGATAAGAAAATATTAAAGGAAGTTCAGTTATTGGTTAATATAAAGGAACCAATTAAAAAAAGGGAAACGTTCAGTGGATAAAAAAATGCAAGGTAACTTTCTTCTCGTTTGTGTTTCTCACACGTACAGTTACAAAATTCAATATAATTTGTATTTGTAAATTAGTCATTCACCCCATAACTAAACATTTAAGGTTTCAATTGAAGCATATGTTGGTAATATCTCTTTCAATACTTCTTTTTATGCATATTTTAACCAATAATTAAATTATTACTGATAAAATATGTATAAAAATGTTTATGATAATTACAATACAATTATACAATTTACAGAATTCTAATTATAATACAAATAATTGTTTTTAAAACAACCAATTTGCTTAATATATTAAAAAGAAATAGTTAATTATAATAAACTTTTAACGAAATGAAATAACTACTTTTCAGTTTCCCAATATAAACAATATTACTTATCATGTTCATAATTTATAACTCATATCACATTAATATTCTTCACCAAATACTCTTGATAATTCTCAGTTCTTTTTCTGCTACTTAGAGTTTTTTTCCCTTATTCATTTCCGTTTTTTTTTTATTTTGTTGAAGATAATTTAATTGAAATTTATTAGATGGATGATCATGCCTTAAACGGAATCAATTGATTAATTCTATCTGGATTTTATTGAGTCTATAAAATTCAAATAATATTTCTGAGTATTTTTGTAATACTGTATAGGGGTCTGAATAAGGTTAACTTAAATGTTTTGTACTGGTGTATTGAAACTCCTCATACGTTATTAATTCAAAAAAATTTTAAATCTGCTTCTTGAAATCTTTTGTCGTATCTTATTTTATTTATTTGATAATATTACTTAGTTTATTCTTTTGATATTTTCCTTTTTTCTTCTACAAGAAAGTCCATCTTATTTTATTTCATTAAATTTCAACAGGTGAATTACTAAACATTAAATAGGTTGAGGAAAAAACCTTTTATTATAATGTATTGTATGCAGAATTTGATTGAATTTTTAGATTACTTTTTTGTGATATTTTTGTCTAAGAGATTTTACTTGAGTTATAATTAATTTCGCATTTTATGAGTGTAAAATATTTTTATTTACATGTTTAACTTATCCATTTGCTTTGGACTGTGATATCTGGTAAACAATAGAGCGTCATTTGTGTCTCGTTGAATTTGGAGCAGGTTGCATTGAACACGCAGTAAATATCCGAATAACGTGATTTACTAACCAATTGTGAACCTCAACACTTGATTAAGAACTCTCATAGACTGATGATATATGGCTTTATATATTACAAAAATATATCTGAACTCTTTTCTAGAAAAGTAAAGATTAATGAGAAAGGTTTTGGAAATTATAATGAAAAACGTAGGAAATTTAACCCAATGTTTTCAAGAATTTTTATTCTCATTAGTACATTAAAATTCTTACTGATCATAGAAACTTTCGCTCTGTAGACAAATATTTTATTGATCTGTGCAAAATTTATGGTGTTTTGTCTTCAAAATATTTAAATTTGAAGCGGTGAAATAAGTATTTATATCTCTTAAAATGTTTTTCAAGTACACTTGACTTGAAAAAATGTGTGTAAGCAATTTATATCAGTCTCTGTTATTGAATATTTTGAAAGGTAATTCTGAATATACCTGGTAGCAGGATCGATAATAATGTGTAAACATTTCTTACTGAGTTACTGTAACTAACTTTATTCATCTACGCTATCTAGTGACAACAGTTAAAAGGTTTTTTTTTCCTGCAGAGATTGTGATTGTGTCTGTCCATATAATTTCTAATGTAACTTATTTATCTGATCATTTTCATAGTATATAACATATTTCTAGTATCAGTAAGAATTTAAACCAATAATATTGAAGTGATATAATCTTTAGCATACCAGCTATACCTGGTTGAACATCGTTTTTATGAGTTAATTCGATTAATTTACTCCTAAAGCTTTTGACACAATTATTTTAGACAAACCTTGTCTTTTCTCATACGAAATACCATCTATTTTTAAACACTTAAAAACTAAAAACTTTTTCTAAATTTTGAAACTATCTTATTTCTTTGATATCTTATAAAGGTTCTGATATAGTGCAGTATGGGTATTATGTACCGTGAAATTATATTCATAAAATAAAAATGAAACTTTTTCCGCTATCAATTATCGCTAAGCATTCCAATTAAATTATTGTAAAGTTCATTTGAAATTCTCTTAGTCATCTGGAAAAGAATGAAATGGGGTGCTGACTGCCATTGAGTATCTCGTTTTCCAGTAACTGGTATTCTACACTGTGGCATGAAAAAACAAACGAACCAATTGTTTTTTCTCTTAGAAAGAAAAAAGAAAATGGCTAATTATCACACTAAATAATTATTTCTCATGTTCAAATCTATCTCCTTAAACTACAAGGCGCATCTGGACTAGGTTTTAATGCGTCTAAAACACGATTTTGTATACAGTCCGCATACAGTTTACACCGGCTGTAAAGACAATCTGTTAAAGGATACACACCACGTGATTTCAATCCTTTCGATTAAAAAATATATGCCACACTATTGTGCTACAATGTCTTATCGTGTTTTGCCCCTAAGATAATCTTTTCTCCTTTCGATCAAGTTTCCTCAATTCAAAGTTTTGGAAATCACGAACTAAGACATGTGCGTTTTAAGCGTTAAGTTTTTACTATTAATAACGATAAATTATATTTTTGAACTAAATCAATGATTTTTAATAAGTCATTGTATTTAACTCCTTCTCAACTTGTTTCATTTTTGTGATAAGAACTCTAATTCAGCAGTTTCCTAACAGTAGGCTCTATCAGTGATCTTACCCAGCAGCGAGTAGACACCCTTATTACAAATATATTTAGCGAAGGTTAAAAGTGTGAAATAGAATTTATCGGTCAGCCTGTATATATATATATGCTTGCAATGTGGTATAAATTCCACATCGTCTTTAGCATATAAAAGCTCTTAAATTTTGAAAATTAGAAGACTACTTTTATTTTTTCCAATAGCTCCTATCTTGTAAAATGTGTTCATAATTTAAGGATTTGTGTAAGGACTTGAAGGAAAAGGTATTGAAAACATTAATACAATCCAAATTTGTATTGTATCCTATATGAAAGGGAGTTATTAAATATTTACATTTGGATCATTGTTTAAAATATGTTTATTCCTAAAAATGATTCAAAGCACATTATCTTCAATTTTTGTAGTAATTTTAACTTGAGACAATTCTATGAACTTTTGATTATTAATTTTCAGGTTCTATGGAGTCTTATAGAACAGTGTGATTTGAGATCATATCAACATAATACTTATACAAAATATTTGACATCGGCATTTTGCATTTTTCAGCTTTTCAGTTATGGCTATTTCAAAAGTATCAGTTATGTTTTGCTTATTCCATATGTTGTGAAATGGAGCCACAAGTAAATAATCTGCTTTTATTTTCAGTAAAAAGAAAGATATAAATTTATAAAATATAGAGCTGAAATTTATTTATAGTTTATGAATATTTTTAAATTGATGAGATGTTCAATGACTTTCAATTTTAAAGTTAGCTCTAAATTTTGACGAACTCATTTAAACACATTGTTAATTTTAAAAAAAAAATCTTTCTTTAATCCCTTGAAATAAATTTTAATATTTTGCATTAATAATTAATGGACTAAGTTTAATGTTTTTTTAAACAACTGTCATCTTTACATGGGAATGAACATGAAATATGAGCAAAAGTATATGACAGCTAGGATACTACGATATTTACAAGTGATTTATTTATTAAAATTGGCAATAATAACTGATATTATCTTAAAAACAATAAGAAATTGTGCATAAGACTTTTACTCAAAAAGAACACCGAATTAATTTCTTGCTTTCTAAAGGTATTGCTATTATATACACTAAAAGGTTATTTACCTTATTCTAATGTAATTTAAATAAGATAATTCGAAATAAAAACCAAAATTTTTAAAAACAACGTTTTTATATGATGGCAAAGTTTATTAAAAAATTATTAAAATATTAGTTAAGACTGGTCGCAAATATCTAAATATTGCATTGTTAGGCAAATAAGAACGGTTCCCAAAATTTCAGAGCTCTAGCTTGATGGGAAGTTGGTTAAATTAACAATAGACAATTTGATGACACACTGATACACATACATACAGACACACACCAAGTGAAATACATAACAGCGTTGAAACTAACTAAAATTAATTAATCCGGTAAACGGTAAATTAAATGGTTGGAATACAGTCTAGTCAAACCACTCTTGGAGACAGGAATTATTTGGCGGTATTTTGCCAAATGTTGCTAAATTGGTCCGCGAAGCAAACTTAACATTCAGCCAAAAAAAAAAAAAAAAAACACGCCAAGTTTGGCAATTATTCAAATTGCGCCAAGTGATTGGGCTAAACTGCATTATTTCAAAAAATATGAGTTAAAAAAATATTGCATTGTTAGGCGAGTACGAACGATTCCCAAAATTTCAAAGCTCTAGCTTGATGGGAAGTTGGTTAAATTAACGATCAAAAATTTGATGACACACACACACACACACACACCAAGTGAAATCCAGAAAAACGTTGTAAAATACTAAGCTTCATTCTAATGTTTTACATTTCTCAGAAAATCGACTTGAATGACTAGTTATTACAGTTTGTACAGTTTTGTAGCAGTTTTTTTTTTTTTTAAATATAAGGAGGGTGATAACATAGATAATTTTTATAAAATTGCTTGGCGATAATTTTTATTTAATTATAGCTTATATTATTGTGATATATAAACTACAGAATACCATTTTATTCCTAATAAGATTGGTTGATTATTTGTTATTTGCAAATGTAAGAATATTAAATATTTTATCATTTTACTACAACATCATTATTATACCAGATTTAAATAATGTAATTAACAATGTAAACATCTTACGAAAGTATTATTATAATATAAAGAATTCTAACAAAAAGTAAAATAATAGAAAGGCGGGTTTTTTTTCCTTTTTTTCTCAAACAAAGTTCACTATTTAAAATTTTAAACTTCATTAACATTTGTTTAAAAATAGGTACTAGTATTTCAATTAACCACTAATTCAAATGCATTTATAAAGGAAATTTTGGATAATTTCATAAATAAATTTAAATAACAAATTCAATTACGTATATTCACTTATTTACTCACAGCGTAAAATTCACTCAGTTAGTGCCTATTCTAATTGTTTAAATTCAAACATCCACTGTTGATTCATTATACAAATACAAAATGAAATACTCTTTTAAATATTCATTTTCTCATTTAAATTTCTAATTTATCTTACTTTATATTCATCAAGAAAGTCCCATTCAACATACAAGTTACTATTTCTTTATAATCTATATAATCAGAAAACTCCTAACAATTATTAATAAACACGTCAGTTTCTAAAGAAATTCTCTCTTTGAATTGAATGAATCTGTAGATGTACAGCAAGTTATGCTTGATAAGGCTTAAACGGATTTGAAAAGACGAAGCGAATGAATAAATATCAATTTATAATAATTCCAAGTCTTTAGGGTTCTTTGAAAACTAAGAATTAATTTGTTCCACAGAATTTATGATATTGCTGTTAGTTCTGTCAACTGTTACAGATTTAATCTGTGACAGCAGCTATTTTACCTTTGAAAAATTCTTTTGTAAAATTTGGATACAGATAGACTACTTATTATAGATAGCAGAGAAAAATTTCTTCATTTTGAAATTTTGGGTATCAATAAATTCTTATGAATTTTGTAACTGTTATTGTATTATGTAACTTTGTACAATAATAATATTAATGATTATTTTATTAAGTTTAAATATTAAATTTATTTTAAAACACTCAAATATTATTTAATATTTAACGCTATTTTTTCTTAAATATTGAATTAATCAAATATTTTTCTTTAATTTCTGTTAAAGAGAAACAAATTTTATCTCCCTTAATCTTTTTTTTTTACTTATTTGTTTCGTAATAGTGACAGTAATTTAATTTGAATTATTAATGAACAAAGCAGATTATAGTTTTAAACGTTCGTATTGCTAAAAATCAAACTGATGACATATGATTGCTTACTCTAATTCATCTTCGTCATAGTATTTCTGATTAAAGCAGATTTGTAATTATGAAGTTTATAGTCGCCTAAATTGTGTTTTGTATATATATTCAGATTTGCAGCTTGCTAACAGGTTGTGATGTGACTTTCTCCTTATTTAAATTATCAGTTAATTTTATCAAACAAAACCCGGATCTTAACGTTGTTTTCAAAATATGTTTTAAAAATTTATGTATCCTTCTACTTACCAATATCTCTCATTTGATTAGATGTAACCACTGTGACATATTCAATTTTTAAAAGCAAACGATTTAATGTGATACTTTTTTAAGATATTATCTGTCCAACTTATAAAGGCAGGCGATTTATCTGTCCAACTTATAAAGCAGGCGATTTAATTTAATGTGATACTTTTTTTTAGATATTATCTGTTCGACTTTTAAAGGCAGACGATTTAAACTTAAAGTCATACCTTTTCCAATATTCTTTATTAAGATATTTTTTTTGGCAACACCAGATCATAGTTTTGATTTTAGAAAATTTACTGGCAACGGATAGGAAATTTAGTATTGAGTTTGTTTCCAAGAGGAAAAGACGAACGTTGAAAAAGTGGTGCTTGTGTAAAATTTTGTATCTAATTTATGCTTGAAAAGATGTGCGCAAATAAATGTAATGTCCTGAAAACAAGTCATTTTTATTAATAGTCTTCAATACAGTACACCACTTAAAACCTGATTAGAGTCTTTAATTGTTAAATGCTATGTTTATTATTTTTAAGGCAATACATTTATAGCACATTTTATGAAAATTTAAGTATACTTTTCATTAATATCGGAAAGGTGTCTCATATCTACACAGTTATCATTTTTTTACAGAAAATTATTTTTATTTTTCATTACAAGCGCGTAAGTGATATATCGCTAAATGTGGCATGTATTTATCTCTTAAATTTATGTATCTGAAGTTTACAAAAAAATAAAGAGAGTTCATTCAAAATGCATTTCTTTTATGAAAATAAGTTGCTATATTTTTTTAAAATGTTTGTATTACTGGTTTTTTGAGTAATTGTTAAATCAAAAATCCGATTTTGGTGAAATTTGCAGTCGTCTAACGGAAAGTTACCAAAACGTGCGTTAGAAATAATGATAGAATATCATAGATAATATGCACATAAAGTAATAATGAAAATGAAACACTAATTTAATTTCTAACATACATTTTAGATATTTTCACATTAACTTGCAATATATTTGAATTATTTAAAAATTATGGTTACAATTTATTTAATATATGTCTTCTATTTTTTAAATCAAAAATTATTGAGGTTTTCTAAATTAAACTGAAGCGGTGAGACTATAATTCTTTGAGTTCAAGTAATTTTAAAAGATTTCACACTTAATTTCATTAATATATTATACTTACCAAAACATTTGTTCATATACAACTGCCACCATATGATTAGTTTGTAGGCATTTCAGTGTGATTTTTCTTAGAGATTTGTGATCAGTTTTTATTCAATTGAAAGATATTTTCTAAAACTTATTTTTAAAAATTTCTTCCACACATGGCTATGCATAACAATCGCTTGTAAAACACTACAAAAATACATAAATTGTTACTCTTGACGGTTTGCATACCTGAAAAATTATTTGTTTCAAAACATCGACAGAAAATATCGAAAATGTATTATTGCTTTGTAACGCTTTTCGTCAAGTGTTGTAATCATTTTCAACTTTCTAACGCATTTCTAGTTGCTTGAAATGTCGATTTTATTGCTAATACATAAACATAAAGCAATTTTACAGAAATCAAGCTTTCGTTTCAAATAAAAAAAGGGAGAAAAGAATCGTATCAGATGTGGTGACTAACGACATTTTATACTTAACACTGGTATATACACTTATTTTTGGAATGGAAGTGCATTTTGGAAAACTCAATGTGTAGTATATGCAGTAAATACGTTAACAAAATTATAATTTATATTAAAGGAAAATTTATGATAAAGATATGGAACAAACATATATTTTTTACAATATTATAAATAAAATCATTTTAGAACTTCACTGGGTGGAATTTACGAGCCATACCAGTGTATATATATATATATATATATATATATATATACATATATATAAATAAAGGGGGATGATGAGATTGTACATCCAGAATCTAAGATGGTTTGCTCTTACGGAAAGGTCTGGTTTGTATAGCGGCGTTAATTCCATTACCGGATTCTATGATAATTTCGTAGGAATTCAATGAAAATATAGTTTTACTTAAGTTTATTAGGAGAGATGAAGAGTGAAAATATATACACGTTAATCTACATACAGGTTATCTCCATTAGGAGTAAACAGTTCTTCCGAGACGTATGGATGGCAGTCTAATTAATCTCATGCCATATCGGCGATGGGCATTGGAACACGCTCGGGTGTTCGAAGTATACTTCCGAAGCGGGTAATGAGAAGGAAAAGAAAAGCGGAAAGTGAATGAAAGAGAGCGAGAATACGCTGGAATGTTATTCGAGCACATAGGCCGCGGAGCGGCCCTTAAGCTCGGGTCGGTGAAATATAGCATTTGAACATTGAAAAAGATGGTGTTTGAGCATTCTGATAGATGGTTTCAGAAGTAGGCTTGTGATTGGCTGTCTGGGAAGTCTGTTGCTTAATTTTAGAATTCACAAATCTGCCAAACCTATTTTTCTTACTAAGGAATACGTTAACATTTACTGTGAAAGTGAAACCAAACAGTGGACATTGTTTAGGGGAACGCTAAAGACATTTCATGCGAAATTCAGAACGTTTACGTTTTCTGAAAGAGGATGTCTATTTACTTATGAATTTATTCGATTAAGCGTCTGGAAAACGCTGAGTGATTTGAAATACTAACACATATCAATTCACACATACAATAATAATAAAATAGCATTCCGAGATTTTGAATTCAAATATCCCAATTTGATATTTATTTATAAAAAAATGCACTTAGAAAATAATAATTCGTTTAATTTACTTTTTCTTCAGATATTTCTTTTTATAATTAAAAAAAAAATTCATGATGGCACTTCAATGGAATTAGACGGAGTGTCCGAAAAAATAAATGTTTTATAGTACCTGGAATCTTGCAATGAAGCTTTCACACTAATACACACTGGATTTTTTTACCGCTCTTTCAGGAATCGATGTCCTGTTTAAAGAGCATAGAATAAACACAATTTAGATTACCACAAGCACGAATAAATATTTTATGCGAAGAAAGAATTGATTATTTCGTCGTCGAAGAAAAACTGTAGGTTCTGCTTGTAGTTTGGACACACTCGTCATCGCAGAAAACTAAATGTGGAAATAGATGAGGCCCACATTTTCTTTGTAATGGATCTGTCGTTGCTGGACACTAGTTACTCTTGCTGTAGATGCGGATCTTTCGTCTCTGTACAATGACTATTCTTGCCGTAGAGGCATACGTCGGCATTAGTATCAAGGAAATTTTGTTGATCTCAGGGTGAGCATTTAATTTTCTTTTCTTCTCGTAGTCATCTCCCATTAATTTTATTGACATGCCTAATCGAACGGTCATAAATTTTACACATATCCTGGCATGTTGAGTCGAACGCTCATAAATGTTGTACACATCCCAGCATCTCAGGTTGAACACTAAAAATTTTGCACAGATCACAGGTCGAACGCTTATAAATTTTGTTGAATGGAGGCGAAGAGATTTTATATCCCGAATCTACGATGGTTTGCTTTTACGGAAAGGGCTGGTTTGTACAGCGGCTGTAATTCCATTACCGGATTCTTTGATGATTTTGTAGGAATTCAATGAAAATGTAGTTTTATCGGCGATAGGCGTTGGAACATGATTGGGTATTCGACCCTGCTTCCGACGCGGGTAATGCAAAGGAGAAGAGAAGCAGAAAGTACAGGAAAGAGAGCGAGAACGAAACGTCGCTGAGTTTTGTTCTGGAATTGTTTGTGATGAATGAGCTGTCACATAACGCTGATTCATTGAGCCATCTATCGAATAACTGAGGAACTGAATTAGCTGGAAAATCCTTTACACACACACACACACACACACAATATTACGTCGATATCATCAACACACACACACACACACACACACACACACACACACACACACAATACACATTACCGCACGCATTTTATCGCACAGCACGCGCACGCACGAAAACGCACGCACACACACACACACACATATATATATATATATATATATATGCTATATATATGATATATATATATATATATATATGCAAAATGAATCCTGTCGACTAAATGTACCGTATTTATTTTAATGTTTGTCAATATATGAATCATTCCATTACATGGCAGAAATATTTTATTTCCATATTGTAGCAGACTTGATTACAATAAGGTCGAAGTGAAAACTACCATGCAAATCTCTGATACCACTAGAGTGTAAGAGAACAGCAGGCAGCAGAAAGTAGTATAAGAAGAGCACAAGAAGAGAGCTATTTCGCTGGTGTTTTGCTATTTACGAGGAAAATGCAATTAAACGTCTGGAGTGCAACCTGTCTGAATGTGGGACTTCCAGGAAGATACAAGTATAGACTCAAAGTCCGGTAGGACTAACTCACAGGTCTGTTCCATGAGAAAAAGACAACGAATTTTAAAAACGCGTGATTGAATTAATCAGTAATGTGAAATTGTATCAGCAAATACGAAATGAACATTAATGTTTAAAGGGGAGAGAATGAGCGAATTTAGTAAATTAAATTTTTAAGGAGAAATTAAATACGTAACTGCCGGAACGGCTGTAAAATGATAAAGAAAAAT
>BMAW01123992.1:0-12480 GCA_019974015.1 Nephila pilipes
ATTCCTCTGATAACTACCCGGATGGATTTCTCTTCGGGCAGTTGATATGTGAAATGTTGTAGGTTGTTGGCGGTCGCATGTCGTCGAATTAGGTGGTAGGCTGCAGGGGTTTGCGGGTAAATCCGTAAACTTGTTCCGATGAGCTTGGCAATTAGTTTAATTCCCGTTAACTCTTGAAGTTTTCTCAGGAGAGCGGCCGAGCTGGTGACATTGTCAATTGTGATCGGAGGAGCATAGGTTTTTTTTTTGGTTGAGGTGGGGTGACATCCTCGTCAACTTCCTCGTCTACTTCGATCCTTTCCTCTGGTTCTTCAATCGTCAGAGTTTGGAATCTGTTTTGGCAGTCAGTGGCTTCCGGATTTGTTTTTTTTTTTGTTTCTTTGCCTGAGAAGCTTTTGACGGTGTGTTGTTTTTTCTTCTCGACTGTAGTTGGAAGGCTTGAGAACGGCCGGCGTCCGGGAGTCCCCAGGTGTTCATCAGAGACTTGTATTTCTCCGTTTCGGCTTTTATTTCTTCATATTTGAATGAGTTAAATTTGCTTCGTACTTCCTCTTGTATGGTGTACAAGCAGGTGGAGTATTCATTTTCCCCCTCTTGATTGAGGAATGAGATCTGCGGGATGAGGTTGAGGTATTCCTCGACTTTGGAGTCAGCATGCAAACACTGGTCGGAAGTAGTCAGGTTGTTGACTAGAGTTTGAATTTCAGGAATTGAAACTGCTTGGGTCATGATGACTTCGTCAGTAGCTATGATGGGAGACAATTCGTTCTGAAAAGAACGTTTTTGATTTAAATTGTCTAGCGCAGCGGACGTATCCACAACAAAAAGCAGAAAGGAGCTCAAAAAGTACTCACAGTCACACTCAGGATATGAAATTGCGACGGGTAGCTACAAAAACTCCCCCTCCACTGCATCACCCATCTCACTAAAATTTTCAATAAATGTCTCTTAAACGCCTATTTCCCTGACCAATGGAAACACGCTATAATCATTCTTTTCCCCAAGCATGGGCAGAACCACGCCCTTCCTAATAATTACCGCCCCATCAGCCTCCTCAACACCATATCTAAAATCTTTGAGAAAATTCTTTTAACCAGAATACAAGATTTCCTAGAGCAGCATAACATTTTGCCTGATGCCCAGTTCGGTTTCAGATACAAACACAGTACTGTTCACCAACTGCTTCGCGTAGTTAATATCATTAATGAAGGATATAACCATAAACAAATAACATTAGGTATTTTCCTCGATATCCAAAAGGCCTTTGATCGTCTTTGGCACGATGGCCTCATTTATAAAATGATACAATTACAATTTCCTTCATACATTACTTTACTCATTCACTCTTTTTTAAAAAATCGCTCTTTCCAAGTTAAAATCAACAGGGTTTTATCTTTTACAGGCAAAATAGCTGCCGGATCACCTAAGGGCTCGGTTTTAAGTCCCTGTTTGTATTCTATCCATACATATGACTTCCCCCAATTTAAACTGACCAGCCTTTGTTTGTTCGCTGACGACGCTGCCATCCTCGTCCAACCCCACAATCAAAATACCGCTAGAAAAAACTTACAACTTCATCTACACAAAATTCAATACTGGTTCACTCTGTGGAGGATTGCAGTTAATACCAATAAAACAAAAGCCCTTGTCTTTCGAAAAGGCACCGCCCCTGCACCCACAAAAAAATTAAAACTATTCAATAATGAAATAGAATGGAGCTCTGATGTTAAATACCTTGGTGTTACATTAGACAGCAAACTCACTTTTAAGAAACACATCCTCTCCATTAAAGAGAAATGTTGGAATAAACTATACAACTGCCTCCCCCTCATCGGCCGACATTCCAATCTTTCACTCAAAAACAAACTATTACTCTTCAAACAAGTCATCAGACCCATCATACTGTATGCATGTTCCGTCTGGGGACATGCCGCTAAATTTCATTTAAAACACCTACAAATACTTCAAAACAAAATCCTCAGAATCATTGTTAATGCCCCTTGGTTTGTCCGAAACAGTGTTATCCATAAAGATCTCCACATTCAACTCATTAAAAAGCATATTAATTACCTCGCGCGCAGATTCTACCGCACCATTCATGATCATCCTAATTCCCTCATTCAGGCCCAAAAATTATTCACTCACAATAACGGTTTCCACCCTTTCCCGTATGAATCATGTAACAATTACTTCAGCCTTTACCCTCCTTAAAAAGAGGAAAAAAAGTCTCTCAAACGGATTATCAATCCTTCCCTTCCATCAATCTCTTTAAAAGTCTACACATCATACTTTCAAACCATCCCTCCCATAACACCTCTGATTGGCCCTCAGTCAATCCATCTCTACACCACACTCCCCTCACCCATCCCTTCGCTACCGGAGTAGGTCAGATCGACCCACTTCACCGAACGCCCGCTGTCAACCAATGGGAAACCTCCGTTTCACCGCTCGTTCCATCTTCTCGTCAGGCGCGATTCGTTTGAAATGCCAACTTCCTCTGAGCCGTGACGCCTTTACCAGAGTCCTATCGCTTTCATTTCACTTTCCTTAAACTCTCTTGACATCATATTTTTTATTTTTATTCAATTTTTATTTTTTATTCAATCAAAACTTATTAAAAAAATCGATTCAAATCTTCATCTTTCACTTGTCAGACTGTCCATAAAGGTCACTGTCACCTGCAAAGATGGAGATTTTAATCACAAAAAAACACAAAAAACATAAAAATTAATTTGTTTTTTAACAAGTTAAACATTTACCTCACCTGATTTATCAGGAAAGAGGTAATAAAAAAAACTTTTCAATTTATCTTCCATTATTCTTTATTTTTTTATCATTCTACACTCCATCTTTCGCACTATCTCAAACCAAGCACTTAGGTGCAATGTAATCTGCTTGTTCTTTCTTTTTACGATCTTTTTAGATCAAGCTAACACAAGTGTAAAACGCCATCCCAGGCTAGTACACAAATACCTTATTCGATTGCTGCTAACAATTGAAAGAAAGAAATCCAGTTTGAATACCATAACAGCTTTTTCTAAGAGCTGCTGAATATCAATCAATACGTTTCGATGATATTGGTTTAGAAAATGAATTCTCACAAAATTCATAGGGAGATACCCATTTTGAGTTAGACCCCTGTAACGGCTCCCTATGGGAGATGTCAAAGGCTCTGCGAAAGAAGAGAACTCCCGTCTCGACCCTTAAAGGTCTAAATAGTATCGCTCTTCCTGATCATGAAAAAGCAAATCTAATTTCTAACTTGATTGAAAACCAATCCAAGCTTAATAATATAAATAACCGAAAATTTGACAAAGAAACATTAGATGTCGTTCACAACTTCATGAACAATCAAACTTCTCGAACTGTACCATCTGATATAACCAAATATATCAAGAAATTTAAAAAGCTCAGGAAGGGAAGAAGTAACAAATAAAATGATTAAAGAACTTCCCATTAAAATTATCTTTCAAATCACCTCAATAGTTAACGATATTTTAAAAATCGGACATTTCCCTCAGTCTTGGGAAAATGCATCTGTAATACCCATTATTAAACCAGGTAAAGACCCTACCCTCCCTGATAGCTACAAAAACATATCATACAACTAGAAGACTGGTTCTCCAAATGGAAAATTGCTCTGAAAGCTTCAATAACGGAGGCTGTCTTCTTTTCATACAAAACACTAGACCTGAAGTAGTAATTAATAACCATAAAATCACCTGGTCTCAACATACTAAATACCTAAGAGTAATCCTAGATAAAAGACACTTTTAATTAACATATCACACAACCCATTAAAGAATTCCGACCCAGTGCTTGTTCGGTTTTCTCCCTAATTGCTCGGAATTCAAAATTAAGCATTAAAAACAAGTTGCTCTGATTCTCAAACCTATCCTGACTTACAGCTGTCCAGTTTGGGTTTTTGCAGCAAATACTCACCTAAATAAACTCGAAAAAGCACAAAACAACATTATCTGACAAATAGTAAACGCCAGATGGTTTATGAGAAACACAGACATATACACATCTATAAACTTTCCCGCTGTAAAATAATCATACAAAAAAATTCATTTAATTTCTTTAATAATCTCATGAACATCAATAATAATACACTTTTAAATATTAATGATTATCCCCTTGAGGAATGAGAGTCAATCCTCTCCAAACCGCTATTGGAAGTGAGGGAATATTATTTTTGTGAAATTAGTATATTATTCAACTTAATATCCTGCCGCGTGAGATTCGTACTTCAATTTCACATATTTTGGATAATTTTTTGTTGGAACTTTACCTGGAAATTCGAGTTGTGAGACACACTGAGAATTATTCTGAAGGAGATTGATACGCAAGCAGCAATTTGAAGAATTAATATACATAAACCAATTTTCATCATGACATTTCTTATCCAAATGTTTTTGAACATGAAGGAAAAGTTTAATCGCACGAGAGTTGTGAGAGGAAATTTGTACCTCTGAGAAATTTGGTTGACGTTGATTTCTGCGGGCGCCTAGAGCGCGGAGCTCTCCTCTAGCCCGAATCCTGTAAAATAAATGTCCTTTTGGGTGAAAATGGGAATTACATTCTTCTATGTTGTTTCCTGGATGCTGATAAGAACTTTGAGTAATATTGGGTGAGTAGAACTGTGCTTGAAAAAAGTCACGGAGACACTAGCGATTCTTGGTGGCTATAAGAGACTTTAAAAGATGCTGGATGCTGTTGTTTGTTCTTGAGAAGGAAAATAAGGTGGTGCATTCCTATTGGTCGAGAGAGGATGTACACTTATACTGCTGCTATTGGCTGCCCTTGTTGTTGTCAAGTCTTGCATATATTTTTATTTATATTTAAAAGTTGATATTAAATTGAATTAAAGGTTAAATCTCGATTATGGGGGGTTATGAGAATCAGAGAGGATTTGTCTGGGTCTATTTATAGATGGAGTAATAACATAATTTTCAAGATTTTTAATATTAATATTATCTATGTTTTGTAGGGAATTAAAAAAGGCTTTAGATAATGTTCGCACATGTTTTTTAAAGGTTTTAATTTGTAAAGCTTTATTTATTTCTGAGTTTTTCATGAACATGGTAGCTTTTGCAATCATCCTAATAATTGAGCTCTGGGAATTTTCCAAAAGTTTTAAATTTGATTTGGCGCAGTATGCCCAGGTAGGACATGCATATGTGAGGACTGGGCGCATGATGGCAGTGTAAATTAGAAGTTTATTATTGATATTCATTTTAGATTTTCTATTAATTAAAGGATAAACCTTGTGTGATAAATGTCTGAATTTTTCACGTGTGTTAATAATATGTTTTCTCTAGGTTAGATGCTTATCGAATGTGAGACCTAAATATTTGGCGGAAGTATCCCAAGGAATGTTTTTGTTATAAAAGGTAGGAGGGGGTGGGTTTAGTTTTTTCTTAGTGAATAGTACTGCGTTAGATTTTTCAACATTAACTTTTATTTTCCATTTATTGTAATAGTTTTCAAGAATATAGAGATGTTTGTTTAGAGCAAAAGTTACTGATTTAGGATTTCTGAATTTGGCGACAATTGCCGAATCATCTGCATACATGTTCAGGCTAGTGAGGCTGTAATTATGTATATCGTTAACGAAAAAATTAAATAAAAAAGGCCCGATTAGACTTCCTTGAGCTACTCCAGCATTAATTTTTCAAGAAGTTGAAAGTGTATCGTGCACTCTGACCTGAAAGAATCTTTCGTTGCAGTACGAATGAAGAAGTTCAATGAGTGGGAGTGGGAAGTTGTTTTTGATTAGTTTATAGGTTAGGCCTTCCAGCCAGACTCTGTCCAAGGCTTTGGCTGTGTCCAAAAAAACTGCTCCGGTGAATTTTTTTCGTTGAAAACCAGAAGTAATAATTTCGGTGAGTTTTAATAGTGGGTGAAGAGTAGATAGTTGGTTAGTGAAGCCATATTGGTTAGGGTTAAGGACATTGTTATCAGTGATGAATTTGTTAAGTCTTTTCAAAATAATGGATTCTGTAAGTTTGCCTAATGTTGGGAGGAGGGAAATTGGTCTATAACTATCTGGTTGGTTTGCCTTTTTGCCTGGTTTGAGTATAGGAAAAATAATAGTAGTTTTCCAAATTTGAGGGAAATGATTGAAAGTTAGAATTTTGTTCCTAATAATTGTGAGAAGGAAAATAATTTTGATGGGCAGATTTTTGAGCATTTTATTTGTGACATTATCATGACCAGGAGCTTTTTTGTTTTTAAGTTTTTTGATTTAGTCTAAGATATCTTGTGGGGTGGAGGGTTCAGTATTATCGTGGGGAGGGGGGGAGGAAAAGTAATTTTGAATTGTTTGAGTGACATGATTGTCAAAATTAAGATCTGTGCTAGGATTATTTTGAAAATTTTTTTCGAGCTGATCCGCTAACACTTCAGCTTTTTGATCGTTAGTTATTGCAGTATCATGTTGGTTATTGAGGGGAGGGATAGCTGATCTTTTATTTTTAAAAAATCTAGTAGTTGTCCAGAGCGAATTATCTTGTGTGTTTAAAGATTCAAGTTTTCGATTGCAGGATTTTGTAAATTTGTGTATTTCTTTTTTAATGATATTTTGTGTTCTATTGAGTTCAGTTTTAAGGTTGGGTTTATGTGATCTTTGATATTGTTTACGTAAATTATTTTTGAGTTTCAATAAGTTTTTAATATGGGAGGGAGTGAAAATATTGTTGGATTTTTGAAAGGGTTTCGATGCAGTTTTATGTGAATTAATAATATTATCAGTTAGAGCTTTAATATTAGTTTCTAGTTGTTGGGTGTTATTGATTTGGGAGAGACTTAAAAAGTTAATGGTGTCATTAAGATGTTTATTGAACGCTGACCAGCATGTATAGATGGCGCTGGTGTTGATAGTATATGGAATTTCGAATGAGAATTCAAGTAGAATATGGTTGTGATCTGAATTTAATTCGGGGATAGAAGTAATTTTGTGCGGGTGATGGAATTCCCTTATTAAAGCAATGTCTATTATGGAGGAAGAGTTATACCCGAATCTAGTAGGGGTGGGAGGGAAAAGAATTTTAAGATCGAGTTGATTTGAAAAGTGTTTGAGTTGAATACCTCTAGTACAGTTACGTGCACATTTCCAATCTTTATGATGGGTGTTGAAATCGCCAAAAAGAATGCAGTTGCTATTTGTTTGTATTAAAGTTTCAAGGTCCATTGTGTAAAGAAGGGGATCAGAATTAGGAGGAATATAAATAGAAGCTATTGAGATTGGGGTTTGGTTAGGTGGGGTTAAGACTATATTAGTGGTTTCCACCCACTGAAGGGGTGGGGTAGGTAGGTTAAAATGTTTAAGTGAGCGTTTAATTAAGATCATGGTACCACCGGAAGCAACTTCGTTTGTTATTCTGTCATTACGATAGTAAGTATAATTTGGAACAAAAATGCTGTGAGGGGGTTTAAGGTGAGTTTCTTGTATTAGAAGAATGTCAGGTGAGTGTTTAATAATAAATTCCCGAAGCTCGACTATTTTAGAAGTGATTCCATTGGCATTCCAAGAACAAATCTTAAGACCCATTGGGTTAAAATTTAGGTTTGTGCTATTAATCGTCATTCTTATTATTGTCCATAATGGCTTCGAGTATGGCGAATTTTTTATTAGCACTGCCTTTGGCAGCTTTGATTTTCAGTAGATTGGTGAGTAGCCCTGAGAGTATGAAGAAGATTTCTGCTAACTCCTTAAGTTGGTCAATAGCATTGATGAAGTTTGTCATTGGATTATTATATTCGCTGAGGTTGTTTATAGGAGTTCGGTTGGTTCTTTTGGTGTTTAGATTTCCTTCGTTGGGGGGGGACTCCCTCTATTGAGTGTTAGATGCGGCATTTGCATATGAAAAGTTCTATCGAACAGGGTTATTGATTGCGATCTTTTTGTTGACTGTAGATCCTTTTGGAGGTTTTGGGAAAGATTTACAGCCACCGTAGGATGCTGCATGGCCTTTAGCATCACAATTGATACAGGTGATGTCTTCTATTTTGCCATTTATGGTGCATTCTCTGGTGGAGCGCCGGAACATTTCTCAAACATCGAGGGCCATATGGCAGTTCTGCGAACTGTGATGGAAGGGAAGTACAGTTAAAGCACTGTGTGACAGTTGCGTATCTATGGTGATGGATATATAGCAGAGTCTATTGATATCGTAGATTTTTTGGTTTAGTTCATTTCTGGGGAGATTAACCATGAAGATTGGAAGTGGAAGCTTAGTTCGCCTATTAATCAGTTGGTTAATTTTTGTGGGAATGAATCCAAGTTCTTCGAGCTCTTTTTGAATATCTTCTATTACTGTATCACGCGGAAGACCTTTAATAACAATTTTAATTGGTCTATTATTTTTTGGTTGAATAACATAGTATTCGAATGGTTTATTGGATAAGGAGTTTGTCAATTGCCGGTACTCTTCAAATGTGTCGTTGTATAATTTTATATATTCTCCAGAGAGTTTGGTTCTTAATTTTGGTATTTTTTTTGTTAATTCTTGTAATTGGAGTCTGTAATTCTTGGTAATTTTAAGCATTATGGGCGGAGGCAAGTTCTTAGGAGTTGTCCGATTATTAGTTACCTTTGATTGGGTGGCAATTCCGATTTCATTAGATGGTTTTGGATTTTCTTTTAAAATTAATTTTTCAAATTTATTTTGAGTTTACAGAGGTAAGTTAAATGAAGGGATCAAATTTAGTTTCTTAACCGTTTTGTTTTTGGGGGAGTGACAAAGCCGTCAATATCTTTCCGTTTGTGTGAATTTCTAATTGGAGAGGAAGGGGGAGTGTGATGGATAGCGCAGCCAGCAGTATCGCAAGGCACTAAAGAAGTGTACTCACCCTCCAGTTGTTTAAGTTGATTTTCTTTTTCCAATATCCGGTTCAGAGTTTCAGTGTATTCCTGGCATCTGGCATTCCGTGTCATAATTAAAAGAGTTGAATAGAGCAAGCTGATTTTTGTAGCCTTCTTTGATCTTTGCACAGGCTCCAATTTGATTTTCAATTTCTCGTCTTCTGTTGCAGTGGGTGTGGTAGCCTTCAGAAAGAGATGGTGAAGATGATCTTGATTCGTCGCTATGTTCCATATCCTGATTGTCGAAATTCGAAGCCATGGTCGGTGAAGGGTGTTAGAGAAATTTTGGAGGGTTCCCTCGCAAGATAGCACTGAAAAGTGCTGCTTAGGTATTTACGTTGCAGTCAGCGAAATTTCAGATGAACAGAACAACAGATTATTACTACTTCTTTGTTCGCTTCGCTTATCTCCGTACTCACTTCCGCATTCCAACGTGACCACACCTTAGAATCGAGTAAAGAAACTCACTAGGAATATGTAGTTTCGATAATAATGATCCCGCTCTCCTCTGAGAAATTTGACGTCGGAAGCAGATTATAGACATATATTACTATTAATGTTGTAGTGGTGCCACACTTTTGGAAATTTTTTACTTTTGTGGTTGCAAGGTAGGCAGATGACTGTGAATGTAATGCCTTACAAGGCTTTGGGAATGAGTATTTTTTTCCATATCTGAAGGAAGAAATTAGACGTTATTAGAAATTATCTTTTCCCAGAGATGTTGAAATTGTTATTTCGAAGGAATTTTTAATTCTGTTACCATCAGACTAGCGTCATTTTCGGCTCTTGAAGCAGGTATTTTATAAGGTTATATGTGGAGTTTGTTTAAACATGATAAATTTATTACAGATTTCTAAAAAATATTTTTGAAAAATTTCGTTCACAATGAATTAAAAGTTTATGAAAATTTTAATACTCTAATTTTAAGCATGACGTTTTGATGAAACGTTATATTTTTACCCTTCCAGTGCCATCTGTTGGAGCAAATTGAGACTGATGGACACTTCCTATGACAACCCAATTTACTAAAGATAAATAAATACAAATAGGCCTTAGAATCATAGTTTCAAAAAATAATTGTGAGAATTTTAGAAAAAATTAGCAGAAATTGTTTTTTTAAACTAATTTCGTTTTTCTCTAAAATAACAAAATAAAAGACAAATTCTGAGACATGTCATTCGAACTATAGTAGTGAACATTTTTAAAGTAATGGAGTTTTATGTAAATTCATGAACTAAACAGAAAAATATTTTTAAACAATAAAATGTTTACCTTTCTCTTCGATGGTGAAAATGAAATTTACTAAGTATTATTTTTACTTTTACAAACACATTTGAATCGTGAGACTAGCGTCATCTGTAGTTAAATTCTGTAGTCGCATTTATATATTATAGATGGATCTTGTAGTTTTTTGAGGAGAAAATGATTATATTTAATTCTCCAACAGGTATGCATCACACCCGTCTTCACCAACTGATGTTTCACGCTTTGCAAAAAGCAAGCGAATGAAGCTTGCTGACCCAGATGATTCATTGTCGAGCTTACCAATTGAGATTCTTATTGGTGCAGATTTCTATTGGAACATCATGCATTCTGATGCTTCAGTCAAGCTGTCAGATTCCCTAGCCTTGGTCCCATCAAGTTTTGGATGGATACTTAGTGGATCTCGATCACACGCAACAGTTTCTTTCAATCCTACAGTTCATAGTATAAATGTGGATACTTTAACTCATGAATTAGATAATATGGTGCGAAATTTTTGGAACTTAGAGAGCATTGGCATACAACCTATACAAGAGAAATTAAGATTAAGCACTCACAACCCTGAACTTTTGACTAACTTTCATCAATCTTTCAAAATCATTAATGATAGACGAGTTGTTCATTTACCTTGGAAACCAGAAGTTAAACTTACTTCGAGCAATTATGATACCGCAATCCACCATTTTAATTCTTGGACTAGAAGAATACACTCAAATACAGAGTTGAAACAAAAGTATGCTAAGCAGATGCACGATTATATTGATAAAAAACAAGTCGAAGCCGTCGTAAAAGATACACAAAATGAAGTACGATTATTTTATTTGCCCCATCACACTGTAAAAAAGTTCGCGAATGAAGAAATCAAGTGGCGTATAATTTTTGATGCTTCCTCTCATTCTCCTGGTCATCCATCTTTGAACGATGTTTTCGAAGCCGGACCAAATATTCTACCTGACATCTTGGCCATGTTATTGAGATTTCGACTATCTAAAATAGCAATTACTAGCGATGGAAGTCTGGCATTTCTTCAGCTAATACTAGCAGATGAAGACAGAGACGCAACACGATTTCTTTGGTACAAAACGGAGTATACTTCTGATGGGAACCTTTGCATAGCAGATGAAATCGTAACATATCGATTCACGCGAGTTCCATTCGGACTCACTTCAAGTCTATTTTTACTATCAGCTTCTCTTCGTGAACTGGCTACAATGTACAAGCAAACATATCCTATTGCAATTAAACACATTGAGAATAACACATATATGGATGATTTTGTAATAGGGACATTTACAGATACTAAAGCTATTACTTTTTATCGAGAAATGCTGAAGCTTACATCGCATATCAGCCTACCATTAGCCAAATGGACGACAAATTCGAAGGCTTTGTAAGGTGTATGGAAACAAGAAAATGTTCCATTTAGAGAGATTACGCAGGTGTTAGGTGTTAAATGGGATACTGACAAAGATGTTTTTCAAATTGATGTGCAGGCTAAGATTGTAGAAGCATCTAAAGAACCAGTAACAAAGCGTTTACTACTGAAGCTGATGTCAAAGTTTTACGATCCTTTGGGCCTATTCGCTCCAGTTACTGTCATTGTGAAGATTTTATTCCAGGATACGTGGATTGGTGGAATTAAATGGGATGAATTATTACCGCCAGCTGTAGCACAACAGTGGCATAAGTGGATAAATGAGTTACAGTGTCTGAAGGATATACGCATCCCAAGATGGATTGGGTTTTCTGAAACTTCCGACGTCACCATCCATGTGTTTTGCGTTACTTCTGAACGTGCATATGATGCTTGTTTGTACGCGGGTCACACAGTTAACAATTTTACGGAGGTCAATCTCATATGTAGTCGAAGTAAACTGGCCCCATTGAAAAAGATCACTCTTCCGCGACTTGAATTGTTAGCCGCATTACTAGGAATTCGCCTACTTCAATAGTTTTACAGAGAAACGAACATGCACTCATACACAGCCGTGCTATGGAGCGATTCAACTGTAGCTTTAAGTTGGATAAAGGGAGATCCCAACCGTTGGAAAACATTTGTTTGCAACAGAACAATAGAAATCCTTCAATACACTACTCCTTCACAATGGCGACACGGTACAGATAACCTTGCAGATCGTCTTACTCGTGGTACCTTCCCATCTCAGCTACCATCTTTGGAATCTTGGTGGCATGGCCCAAAACGGTTAAATCATGATTCAGATGCTTGGCCCACCAAAGATTTTCCGTCACATTCACAGCCTTCAGTCGAAGTTGAATCACGGAAAATTGAGTCTCGATCCTTTTACGTTGCAACCACAGAACCCATCATAGATATATCTCGTTACAGT
>BMAW01123999.1:16230-36252 GCA_019974015.1 Nephila pilipes
CTCTACATTAATTTTTTTCTTCTGTTTGAAAAATGTCATCTTTATACAGAACGAAGGTATTTATTATTCATGACACACCGTTCTTACATTTATAAGGTACCACGAAAAACTGAAATAGTTCACGAATGCCTTGCTATTCTGAAAGCCTTTTTATTGATTATTTTGAAAACGATCAAATAAATTATTTTCTGTAACGACACGTCTTTTTATACAGAAATGATGCAGGTGAGGAATATTTGTTTTGTTCCATTCGTTTGTAATGTGTCGCTGCCATTTACTGACAATTCCGAAATATATTCGAATATTCTTAAGTATTTCAAGACACATGTATTTAAAAAGCCCTGATTCTTGCGGGGAAACAGAGGAGGAATTAGCATTAGAAATGGAAGATAACTAGAATATCATCTTTTGAACTTTGGTTCTATAACATAGAAGTAACCTTAGATGTAAGTTGTAATAAAAAAAATCTGTGTAGGTTCTACATCTAAAACGGACTACAACTAAAGTATTTTCTTCATCTTATATAAACTTTAAAACTTTTTTAAAGTAAAATACGTTCAAATGTTTGTCACTTTATTAATAATCGTAAGTCTTACCAAAAAATGTTAAAAACTAAAGAAATATTGCTATCAAGCATTTTTGGTTCGCCTTTATTAAATTAACAATTTGCCTTTGTCTCATTAAGTTTTTTGTCGAAAATTTTTTTTAATCATATATTTTGAAACTGATACAAACAGATCCGAAGTCTATTATTTATGGGCGTTTGTTCATTTAATTTTAAAACTAAATATATTTTTGCATAATTCTGTAATTAAACATATCAACAGTGTAAATCTAATCAAAAAAAATTAATAGTGAATTAATTTCAAATACATATAGCCCATCTTCAACACGGCATCTGGCGATACGATTTCATTGTAACACGGTTGAATAAATTGCGAAAACTTTTGTACAACACCTGTACTTTTACAGCACTAGATAACTTGTTTAATATGTTTAACAATCTGTTTAACATATTTAAAAACTGAGTTACCTGAAAATAATGGCGGGAAAGAAAATCAATTATGGTAGCTATCACAGAACTCTCCTGGTTATGTTTGTTTTGATGCGTTTTACACGACGAGACACATCAAAACAATAGCTAAAAGTATTTAATTTTTTTCTTACCTTATGATCAGAAAATGGAGTCGATAAATTTAAACGATGATGGCGAAACGTGAAACAACAAATAAATCATTATTTATTGGTTAGTTATTGGTATTACATTCATTTTGTCATACATCTGTGCAAGTCTGTGACAGTGACTTTGCATGAAAATGTAAACACTAATTATCTAAAAAGATAAAGTCATTTTGATATCGTCATTTCGTATTGATCTGTTGTAAAATACGATCGCAGTCGAGAGCCCAAGGACGGAAAACTCTTGTTTGACCTTAGAATTTTTAACTAGTTTCCTTGCTCCCTTTTTAAGGTAGCTAAGAAGAAGAATATGACTTCAAGTAAAAAAGTGTTTTGTATATTATTCACTCACTAAAAAAACTACGAAAACTAATTTTATTTTTTGTAAGAAATTAATACAAATATGTTCGGGATGAAAATATTTCTTCCCTACGTAGAATCACGTCTCCAAAAGACTACGAAGCTCACGACTTCAATCACTGGTTGTAGAAATGCAATCCTTTCACCTGCAATGGCTGTTTTAGAAAAACGCATTTTTTCTTGTAGAGCAAATTTTACACAAAAGTCATTCTAGTTTCATCCCATTTGAAGGTCATTTTCAAAAACTTAAATGACACTGTTGAGATGTTTTTTTCTCTTCGACCCACGCCAGAGAAATATTCATTTTTTGATATGTCCCACGGGAAACGAATCGTCTGTTTACGAATGTAAGAATCAAATATATTTAGAGATACAACTTCTGTATTTTGAAATACGAGGGTAAATTCCAACCCATGGAGAAAAAATTGTTACAGTTCATTGAATGCTATGTAACATATATTATAGAAACAACGGAGTGAACAAATTTTCGTTTATTTATATACTATCACAGGAATTTGCTGAATAGATGACGATTCTATATTACAAAACTGTTCGATATAGAAGTAAATATTTGAAAATAAAATAAAAACGCCCCTTAATGTTCTGCAATTTAAAAAAAAAAGTGACTGCACGTTTTTGTTTCTTATCTTACTCACAAATAGCGAAAGTTATTCTATGTTTGTTTTTACATAAATTTATTTCTTGAATGTTTTCCACGCCTTATTTGTAATTTAGTTTTTTATTTAGTTAAAATACCATTTACAGAAATATTTTCCGATTATTTTTATTTCGGTATTTTTATTTTAATATATTTCATTGCAACCGTTTTATCTTCATACGCTAGAATCAATTTTTGAAAATGAACGGATTCTGTTCCCATATTTTTATCATTCGTTATTATTTATTTCACTTCAGTACTATTTCTAGGTGCATCTTATTTTTGTAGTATATCTAATATGCATTTCAAAAAACTCATTTGATTTAGAAAAGAAAGGTTATTCTCTTTTTTTAATTCTTTAAAGACAGATCCAAGTGTTTAAATATTATATTGCTTACTTCTTTTAAAAAGGAATTTTTAACGATTTAGTTTAAAGAAAAAATAATGTCAACTCATAGTGTAAACGAAAAATGATAAATTAAAAATCATAGGGGAAAACTGAGAATATATTAGGACAAATATGCAGATCCAAAATGTCATCTTCTAACAAAATGATAGGACCGCGGTAGTCTAGTGAACAAGGCAGAGGACTCGCGGCTGGCGGGTTTCGTCGAGTCTCAGATTCGAACCTGGATTCGAAAAAAGACCTGCAAAATATCCGGGACTGATGCACGTTAAATCTGTCACTGCACAAAGTCCTCGTGTTAGCGTGGTGTGGAAGGAGGGAGATGTCAGCTCAGGGATCGTCCTCGTCACTTGAACGAGGTTCAAAATTATGAGGTTCTTTACCAGTAGCTCTCGTGAATCTCCTAGTGCGACGTTAATAAAACGAAATAAACAAAATTATATTGAACTTCGACGATGAAGATATGTGGAAAGTGGCTCATTTCAATAGCAACCCTTCGTCAAATTGTACGCAAACTACAACAAGGAGTTATTGATTATTCACAATTTAACCTGTAGAAGCATTCAGAAAAACACAGATGTGTTTTAATATTGAAAAATGAATTGTTTTCTTTTGTTTTTTGCCTCTTAAGAATTTGCGGTAAGAGAATTAGAAAGCGTATTTTTTATAAGATAAAATATTATATTAGAATTTCTGAATATGAACAAAAAGGAACAGTTATTCTTTGAAAGTACGCATCATTCTTAAAACAATTATATAATCAAAAGAGCAGTTTCAACGAAACTCTCTCTCGAGCAACGTGCGATATATCGTTGACAGACCTCGTTTATTGAAATTCTTAATAAGACGCCACGGATAAGTATTCAGATGGCAAAAAGGGCATCTGAATCGGTTCCTCCTTCTCTTACCTTCGTCATCACGCGACGAGAGCACTTTGAGACTCAGTAACGTGCAAAAGATCCGTTTACACAAACTCGTTATCTTCTCTTGTTATTTTTAATGTGGCGAATTCAGTACATAAATTTGAATCACAACTCATAATGAGTTATTTTCAAAAATGTCAAAAAAAACCCAAATTATTTATTTCAATGATATGCGATTTAGTTGATCAATGTTAAAAAACTTCATTTTATAACTTACAAATTGATATAAAATTTAAAGTGATACAAATGTTCTGCAATACAGTTGCCAGATTTAAAGTTAGGTCTTGCCTGAAAAACGTTTTTCAAAAAAATAAGGCGATTTCTTAAGAAAGGTTTTTCACAACGATTTTGACCCATTTTTTTAAAAAAATTTAATCTTCATTTTATAACCGTTAAAAATGCATTTAACAAAAAATATACACACACGAGGTTAAATTTTAATTGTATTTTTGATCCTAGAAGCTATTAAATAATTATTACTTACGAAATTGCTATTGGTTAAAATCTTTGTAAAGACAGAAATTTTTATACATTTCCACCTTTTAATATATTTAACATTTTAATGCTTCATTATTTAGATCAAAAGTTTAGTTTTCAAAATAGCAATGATTATGATAAATGCGGATTTTGCATTCTGTTTCGATTTCTATATAGAAATTTAATTATTAACTGCAGGTTCTAAAACATAGTTTTTAGATTATAATACACCTGAAGCAATATATGGAGGCTCATAATCACATTTCCAAGAACAATTTTGACTAAGGATACAAATGAATTGGAGCAAATTATAGCAGAGCCACAACAGTAAGTGCAGTGTCAACTAAAAGATCTTAGCTTACGTATATAGGACTGATTTCGATGAAGTTGTATCTCATCCCGGAGACCAAAAAGAAATAAAATTGTTTTTAAAAATTAGAAAAAAAATTAACTTTTACATTTGAGTACCAATGTTTCTTCTTTTAGGGTACAAAGATGTCAATTGCAGTTGCTGATGTTTGTATATATCTGGAAGACAAGTTTATTCACCGTGATCAAGATCCATTAATGAGAAGGAAAAAGGTTTCATTTTCCAAACATAGATTTAAAACTATAAAGGGAAATTTCTATATGTTAACTGCATTCGTGCTTTGATACACATTTTTCTTTATAAGGCTGGTTGTATAATTACGAAGAGACGTTCTCATCTAAGTTCAAAGCATTTACAATAGCTTTTACTTTGAAACATGAATAATTTTTTCTAAAAGTTTGCTTATTTATTTTTAAAAACGTTTATTTTTCTTAATGTAGCAAATTGATTTTGATTTTTATATCTATTTTAAATTTTAATTACATTGTCGTGTAGAAAGAAAGTAAAATAAAGACTACGAATTTAAATCTCAACTCGAGAATAAACTTTATTATCCTAGAATGGAAATTAGTGTTGAAAACTTTAAATTGAACAATAGAAAGATTAACTTAGTGAGTGAGTGAATGTAAAGTTTATTGGCGCAAGTATGTAAGGTCTAAATTTATTGATTGCACAGATGACAGCAAGGCACACCTTTTCGGTTGTTGAGTAATTTTTTTAGCGGTTGTTAAAGCTCTGGATGCATAGGCTGTAGGTCTTTCTCTTCCATCCTGGGCTTGTATTACTACTGCGTCTGAATGAAAGTTTACTTCTGCGTGTCCTGAGGCAGGGTATTCAGTGAGAAATTTCTTCAGGGTTGAAAAAGATTCTTCCTGCAATCTGTTTCATGAAAATTTTGCATTCTTCTTCAATAAGTCATGAAAAAGTTTTGTGATATCAGAAAAATTCCTGGTAAAATCGCTGATAATACGAGCAACAACCCAGAAAAGTATGAACATCTGAAATATTTTCTTAACAGGAAACACTAATAAGTTAATAACTTTTCGAGATCTTGATAGATTCCAAGCTCATTGACTAGATGGTCCAATATTGTCAATATCCTTCTTAAGAATGAGCATTTCTTTGAATTTAACGATAGTCGTGCATTTTAAATACCTTTCAGAATTTTCCTCAAATGTATTTGTTGTTCTTAAAAAATCGTTGCATATACAATTATGTCATCTAGGTAGCACACAGACATATTTCACTTGAGTCTTCGAAGATCTGTTTCCATCATCCATTTAAATGTAGCAGGAGCGTTATATAACCCAAATTACCTAAACTTTAATTCATAAAGACCATCAGGAGTCACATAAGCCGCCTTTTCCTGGTCTCTTTCATCAACTGATATCTGACAATAGCCTGATTTTAGATCCATCATGGGGAAAACCTTGCACCATCTAAGCAGTCTAAAGCATCATCAATACGTGGTAGCGGATAAACGTCACTTTTTAGAAGTTTTATTCAATCTTCTATGATTGACGCAAAAGTGCCATTATCCATTTTTCTTCTTCACGAGTACAACAGGGGATGACCATGGACTATCAGATAGTTTTATAACGTATTCCTTTATCATTCTTTGTACTTCGTCTTCTATCACACGTCTCTTACTGGTCGAAATGCGATTAGATATTTGATGTATTGGAACACTATTGCCTCTATTGATCCTATGTTTAACTGTTTAACTCCCGAATTTTCTGTTGAAGTCAAATGCATCGGCAAACCCTTCGAACAAATTTGATAGCTCGTCCTTTTGGGCAGTTATCAACTCAGTACCCAGCAAGTTTCTTATTTTCACTGAGTTACTTGCATTCTTCACTAATGTCCTTGCTAATCTTCTCGGATCTTGTCAATCAGCAAACAAATGGATTAATCCATTACCATTGATACGTTATATAACCCAAACATAATATAACATTTTCGTTATATAACATTTTCAATCCCCTTGGTATCATTTGAGTTTGCTGCGACCAATTTGCTACCCACACCTTACAACAGCCATTTTGAATGTCAATAATGCTGGCTGGTACGAACCACACCTTACAACAGTCATTTTTAAAGTCAATAAACGAGGCTGGCACGAATAGTTCTTATTCATACATCAAAATTGTATTACCAGTTATCACAGCATGATCAATATCTTCAATTTATGGACTAAAAGCACATGTTTGCTTCATTGAATAGGCTGTAATTAGGTAATATCTTGCGGCAAACACGGAAGAATGCGATTTACTCGATTCTGTATAAAGATTTCGGCGAGTCGTAGTTCTTCATTTTTACAGTCTATAACGGCATCAGCAGTACGAAAAAAATTCTATCCAAGTATCATTTGATGGCTATACTGGGGAAACACAAGAAATTGAAACGGCCTAATTGTCCCATTCAGATCTACTTTCAATACCCAGCATCCGGAAGGCTATCTTTAAAATAGTCGCGTTTTCAGTAATCATTGGAGCTTTTAACTTTCGAAATTGTTCTTCAGGTATGACAGAATAATTGGCTCCTGAGTTAACTTTCCATTCACTGAAACTTTGGTCGTGTTTCGTACCATGCTCGTAGCAATGTACTTCATAGGAAGATTTTCATTTCCAACCTCACCTCCAGAAATGGCGCCTAGCTTTTTTTCTTCATAGAATCGGCGTGTAGAGTGCCTGGAATGGTTTGCTTGCGACAATGACTGTGGACGACTGAAGGAGTGGCATGGGTATGGAGAGCTTTATCTGTAATTGAATACTCTAGCATCTGTTACTTCTGCGAATGCTTCTTTAAAATAATGCATTAAATACCCCAGACGCCCACAGTGGCAACAGAGAAAACATTCTCGGTAGTTCTCCACAAATTTGTTTTACGTTGTAAAAGGGTAGGATTTCTGACTGGACGTCTAGGCTGTTGCTTAACTGAAGCCCAATAATTTCGAGTGGTATTACTGGTTTAGTGGCACAGATGCTTGGAGAAGCTGTAAACTTAGGCTCTGTGTTATCAGTCATCGTTGCTGGCGTGGTGTGGAAGTTAGAAGAGGAGAGTACCAGATCAGATGTCGTCCTCGTCACTTGAACGAGATTTAAAACTACGAGGGTCGTCACCAAGAGCCTTCATATTGCTTCTAGTGCGACATTAATAAAACCAAACCAAACTAAAGAAAATAATAATAAAAAAAAAATACGACATCGTTGGATCAGTCATCTTTTAAAGCGTCTACTTGATTTTGCCAAATGGCCAAATTCAGCCGGGAGACCTTGAACGTGTATATTTCTACGTAGCTACTACGTAGTCACGTCGGTTTCCCCGCGTCTCCACCAAAAATATCGTTTCAAAGGAAAAACATATGAAGACTATGGAATTAAGTCTCAACTCGAGAACGAACTGTATTATCCAAGAACGGAAATTAGTATTAAGAATTTTAACTGGAACAATAGAAAGATTAGAATTAAAAATTAATATAAATTAACTATAATTGAAGATAATAGGATGCGAAGCAGGGAAACAGGAAGAGTAAAATCTATCTCCAATTTACAGCTTTAAAATAGGTTTATATATAAGAGGAAGAGGATGCACTTCGCTTCAGTTCATGCTTCCCTGCACAAGCTCTCTAGAATAAATATTGATCACAGGTGTATTTCTTCTGTCAACGATGGAAATAAGCAGACACCGTTAATGGGATGAGGCGAGTAAATGTGTATAAGGTTATGGCGCAAGAGCTAATTCTAGCTCTTGCACCATTAACAGGAAACGAATATCGTTACAATATTAATGTAAATGTTTGAAGTTGAAATGTTTTATATTTTTCAAATCAAATGGAATGTTGTTTATGAATACTTCCTAACTTAATTTATCTTATTTTAAGTGATAGTAACAAATATAATTAAATTAGAATAACGAGATATTATTTTTGAAAGATAAATTTATAACCATATCAACAGATTTTACTTGTGTACCGTAATCTTTGCCACTTAGTTTCTTATATTCTTTATTTGAGAGTATTATAAGGTTTGTTAACAGTAACAAAATGTGTGAGATTATCTTGCTTAATTATCGTGTCACAATAATACTTCTGCGGATGAGTATATTTAATTAGAGAAAGGAAATTTAAAAAACTTTTAATTTGAAAAAAAAAATGGTTTTCATTCTCTATTTTTTTTCAGAAATCTCTACGAAAACTTAATTTTAAGTAAAAAAGTTTATAACATAACATTCCTCTCTTTTGTTGCAGCATGCTATTGTTTATGCTATAAAATGTAAATAATATGTATGTATAGGAAGGGTGCAAATGTCTTTTCTCACATCTCTTGGATACACCTCAAGATTTTTGATATATTTACGTACTAATTTCTCTAAATGAAATTATCGAGGCTTCTGCTTCATTTTAAAATTCTTCAATACTTTAAGATGTGTTTAACCATATTTATAACAATTGTGTTATATAAAGCTATCTATAAGTAAATTTTTAAAATAAAATTTTTAATAAAATTTAAAAACTTTTCATTGTGCTAAAGCCTTAAAAAAGATTTTTTAAAAAAGTAGATGTATAAAATGAAATAATTTTACTTCTCTCCTTTACATATGCGTCAAAAATATGTTTCGTAGTAATTCAATTATAATTCTCTTTCGGAAATGTTTTTTATATTTATTCATTTTTCCAAATCAATTCATAAAATGATTTCTCTCCTTCAAGGATATTTCTTTTTTTTCTTTTAACATGATCTGATGACAATTTTTTTTTGCGATAGCCCCAAATAATGTTTTTGGGGAAATTTAGCCAAATAAAATACTTTTATTTGAAATGCATTTATTTATTTTATTTCTTTTTATCGACTTCAAACATTGGGTCTATACTACCATAATGTAATTTGATTATAATATCCAGTGTAGATCTCAACTTCAAAATTTTAAAATTATCATTTGGAATTTTACATATTTGTTTTTAGCGCTATAAATTTTTTTTTATCCAACTAAAGCTTACTCTTTTTCGAAAATACCTCACATCAATATATTGCTTAAGTATAGGAAAAATTACAAATGTTAATATGTTAGAAAAAGATCATATAAACGAAAATGTGTATAGTAATTACAAGGAAAAAGTAAAGTAACAGTTAATATACTTCTGCAACTAAGTCGATCAAATACACAATACTTACGAATTTCCTTATAAAATGAAGCAAATGGATGAAGTGTATCCCTTTTTTCATTATTTTTAAAGTAATTATTGTTTTCATATAAATTGCACAAAGTGTGCTATTTTCTAAAAAAAAAAAAACTTTATTAGTAATCTTCGGAATCAGACGTACTTAATTGTAAATTAATATTGCATTTTAATCAAAGGAAAGGTTTTCTAAAATCACTTGTCAGAATAAAAATTAAGTTCCTATGCAAGAAATAATATAAAAATTTTGCATTACTAATTATTAAATCCAAATTTTTTATTTTTATTTTCTGTGAATGATGGTAAAGAGTAATCATTTAATTATAATATATAGTAATAACTTATTTATTTTGAAATCAATATGGAAATTTTCAGAAATATTTAAGTACAATTTATGCATAATTTTTAAACAATTTAATTAACAAGAGAAAATACCATCGAAGAATTAAATGCTTGTGAATTTTACGAGATTATAAATTTTTATATTATTATTATTTCTAATATTCATATAAAAACTTTATTCGGTACTTTAGCATTCGATCTAATTTTATTCTCAGAATGGTTGGGACTTAATGTTTTTTCGAGTAGTTTATCTGAGAAGGTATTTAGGATATCAGGTATCACATTTTGGAAGAAACGTAATATCCGTTAGCTGTGGATCTTGCTAATGGATATTACGTTTGTGGATATTGCTACAATACTTAAATAGTCAAAATAAAAGCAAAAATTATTTCCCTCTTAAAATATAATTTATAAGTTGGAAGTGCTTCTATCTCACGATAATAAAGGACACTAATATTTTGACATCAATAAATGTCTGAAAATACACAAAATCACTTTCCGAAGAATTTACAGTTTCAGCAATACGTATTTTGAAAACTCTTAGAAATTTTCAAAATCTTTTAACTCATGTTTATGTTATCCTAAATAAATATTAATGAAAAACAATTGTTCTATTTGCTTGCCTCTTTTATATCTAATCTGCGTCTCCCAACTTGTTTCACTGGTATTGTTTATCGAATTATTAAATTATCTCAATTTGAAACTGAAATTCTTCTACACAGATACGCATAGATTAAAATAATAATCAGAAAAATGTTAAGGATAAAATATGTGATTATCTTATGTTAATGTTGGAGAATTTTCATTATACTTAATTAAACAATTACTCAACAATTTATACAAAAACTCTAAGATATTTCGGATCCATTTCTATATGAAGTTACTTTAACAGATTTGTAGGAACGAAAATACTGAAAATCTCTTTCTTGTGTTCTCAAAGGATTCTAGCCTACTTTCTTGACAGAGTAGATAGATAAATAAAATTGTTCATCTTTTTTTTTAACTTTGTGCATTTGTCAGTTCGTTCAATACACAATATTGAAAATTTTAAATTTATTTTATTGAAATTATTGCTTTGCTATGCTAAAAAATATTTTATTTTCAAATTTGTGTGGATGAGATTATAATATAAAATTCTATAAATGTTCTGAGCTAATTATATTTTCGGACTGTTATCATTAATGGTATTCTACATGAGATGTTTTATGAGTATGCAAACTATTTTTGACAAGTAATGAAAAAAATTGTAAGCGAAATTAAAATACTGAAGACGAAAATATAAGAATTTCTCTAAATTTTAATTTTTATATGTAATAAATAATGGATTGGGTTTTCTTTATATATTAAGGACATCAAAATAAAACTTTGTATAAACACTACATTTATTTGAATTTTTTTTTATTATCCGTATTCATCTTTTAAATCAATATGTTTTAATACATGAGAAGAACATTTAACTATAACTTAAACAGAGAAATGTTGCAAGGTTCAGATCCTTCAAATATGATTCGTTAGATGGCAGCACATCAGCAAGTTAACGTTGTAAATAATGTACTCGGGGGTAAGTTATGATTTCTATTAATTCTTAATTCTATCAAATATTGCGGTTCGAAATACAATTACTTATTAAATGGACCATTAATTATATGGAAATTATGAGTCGAAATTTAAAATGTCGAATTTTAAATTTATTAAATAATTTTATAAATCAATGATTTCAATTATAATTTAACTTTACAGAAAAATTTAATTCTTAAGAACTTTCCAATATAACTTAAATAATTAGAACTGATATTTTCTTCATATTTCTTCATAGATTCGCAGTACTATCTCAACGCACAGACTTAGCTCCAAGCGTTGAAGTCAGCGTAAACTTTCCAGTTATTTCCTAGTTTAGTTTGGTATTTTCATTGCTTCACAATTTGTAGCCGACATTTATGTTTCTCATCAAAAGGAAAACTATTTAAGCATTAGCAACAACAAAGAGTACCAAATTCAGTAAATCTTACTCTCCTAAAAACCCCTACAAGTACTCAACAGATTAATTTTCTATACCCTATTTAAAGGACAATTCTACATTCACAACCAGAGAAAAGATGAGTATCATTGTAACCAGTGAAAAATTATATTTTCTACCAATTGTAGTAGCATTTATATAGTTCTGCGCAAAATCCAAAGACAATACAATACTTTAGTTTTCTCAAGCAGTGAAAGACTCCGGAATGGGGGGCCGCCCCCGCTCTAAAAGGGCCTGAGCCTTGCTCTTAACAACGTTCAGTTCAGTTGAAATCTTGCTCACACATCTTGCACAATTAAGTCATATTTTGTCTTAAATTTCCAGACTATAAAAGGAATTAAATAAGTGCAAGTAAAAAAAAAAACATTCTTTTTCAGCCAAGCTTTTACTCAAGATTTAATATAAGGGATAAAAATAATTTTTTAAAAGTAAAATGATATATAATTTTTAAAGACTTGAGAGGTAAATATATAGATATATTTTTGGTTTCATACATGAGTCACTAACAGTGTTATTTATAATTATCTAAGAATCTTTGTTAAGCGTCTGAAGCTCTCAAAAACTAAACGTTAATTTACATTAAAATATTTTTTTAACTTTTAGTCTGTCTTGAAGTAAAAACTAAATTTTAAAATTTTTTTTAACTTATATTTCACTTTATTACTTACTTTATTTAGAGAAAACTGATTTGAAATATTCTTTTGTAAAAACGATCGTTTACTAACTGGATCATATAAGGAATGGATTACTTTACTCGATAATTTTCCAAAAAATTTAACAGAAGCAGTTTGCAATAGGATTTTCTTTTCTCTATTGTTCACATGATTGGAAACCGTGCAGATAATTTTATCTTGTTCAACGATGACATGGTTTGATACTAACAGTTCAATTGAAAAGTCCTCGGCCTACCATAGTAACACACATTTTTTTGGCCAAATTAGTTTTTTTTTTATTCAACATAATTCCCTTCAAGGGTGATACATTGATTATAGCGATCCTCCAACTTTTCGATACCATTTTTGTAGTACGATTTGTCTTTTGCTTCAAAATAGGCCTCAGTTTCGGCTATCACCTCTTCATTCGACGAAAATTTCTTCCCAGCGAGCATTCTTTTGAGATCTGAGAACAGGAAATAGTCGCTGGGGGCCAGATCTGGAGAATATGGTGGATGAGGAAACAATTCGAAGCCCAATTCATGGATTTTTGCCATCATTTTCACTGACTTGTGACACTATGCATTGTCTTGGTGAAGCAGCACTTTTTTTTTTTTTTTTTTTCCGGTTTTTTTTTTTTTTTTTTTGCCGTTTTTCGGCGATTTCGTCCTTCAAACGGTCCAATAACGCTATGTAATAGTCACTGTTGATGGTCCTTCCTTTCTCAAGGTAGTCAATGAAAATTATTCCATTCGCATCCCAAAATACAGACGCCATAACCTTGCCAGCCGACTGTTGCGTTTTCCCACGCTTTGGAGCGGGTCATCGTGTGCAGTCCACTCGGATGTCTGTCGATTGGACTTCGGAGTGAAATGATGGAGCCATGTTTCATCCATTGTCACATATCGACGCAAAAACTCGGGTTTATTTCGCTTGATCATCTTCAAACAATGCTCCGAATCATCAACTCGTCGTTGTTTTTGGTGAAAAGTGAGCTCGCGCGGCACCCACTTTGCACAGAGCTTTCTCATACCCAAATATTCGTGAATGATATTATGTACATGTTCAGTTGATATCTTTAGAGTGTCTGCTATTTCATTCAATTTCAATTTACGGTCATTCAAAATCATTTTGTGGATTTTTTTAATGTTTTCGTTGGTGACATCCTCTTTTGGGCGTCCACCGCCTTCGGTGCTCATTTCACCACGTCTAAACTTAGCACACCAATAATCCTTGATGGTTGATTTTCCTGGGGCAGTGTTTGGAAACTCGGTATCAAGCCAAGTTTTTGCTTCAACTGTATTTTTTCCCTTCAAAAAGCAATATTTTATCAACACGCGAAATTCCTTTTTATCCATTTTTTTTCACAATAACAAAAGTTGCTTCACTCAAAATGCTATAATTCACAAACTAATGATCCGACAGCTGTCAAATTTATACACGCATCTTTTGAGGGTTAGGGCTAACTAAAAAACATATGGATTTAATTCTAGTAGTGCCATCTATGTGTCAGGCCGGGGTTTTTTCAATTGATCTGTTACATTAGGAATTTTAGAGGATTTCAAAGTCTCCGTTTTCTTCTTTGCTATATTAAAACAAAGCGCGATATTATGCATCTTCGCAATGTTATGCAGTTTATAAGGTTATTAATATCCGATTTCTTATCATTGTCTTGAATGCGAGTAAATTCTAAACTTAATTCAAATGGTATCAATTCTATTATTATTGGATAGAGTAACCAACTATATCTATTCGCAATGACCCTTAACGGTTCCAAAATGGGATTTTGTGTTTCCCAATTATCACATAAATTACTTAACCCATGGATATCAGATATATTCTAACAGATTTATTCAATACAATGTTTAAATACGCATGAATTGACATATCCTGATTTCCGAAACTTTGTTTCAAATGTTTAATGGCAATTAAATAATTCTTTTCAGTTAAACTGAAACCACTTACAGCAATCACGGCGATTTCACCTAAAACGATTTTAAACAGATGAACTTGTCAATATTAACTCAATGATGGATTATTATGAATAATATTTTCGTACTTGTTCATGAAATCTAAATATTTATCGGTATCGCCATAATATTTTGAGATCATAAGTTTTGTTAATTTTACTATTTTGATTTGTAGAAGAATACGAACACTATTTTCTTCCGAAGAATTCAAAGTACAACTATTTACAGAATACTTTGATCGTTTTCTGGTTGTAATCGTTTAATAGGTTTTCTGAGTTTAGTTTCGTAAAGAATAACTTTATCTTCATATTACGAATTTTTATCAATTTCTTTTTCGATTTCTTCCGATTTACGACTTTTTTCTATATCAAAATTTAATTTTTTAGCAGTAGAATCTTTAATTAATAATAGTTCCAATTCGCTTTTAAGTGTCTGTAAGTAGAATATTGAACACTAAGATCAGCCTCAATTTCAGCAAACAGTTAATTGTATTCTATTCGTCGAACGCTTATTTTTTTTAACCTTTAGAAAATCATCCATATTCAATTCAATACAATATTCATTATTCAATCAAGAAAACAATAAATAGTTCAATCCTATCAGCAATAACGATATTCTAATTCAAAGAATACAGTTCAAAATTACTCGCCCCACACTTATTTCAAATAGAGTTTAAATTCAAAGAGAAATCACGATTTACCTATCAAATCAAACTTCAAACTTCAATTTTAACTTTAAAATTCAACATTTCGATTCTAATTCAAAGGTCCCGGCTTTCTGCACCATTAAATGTTATTTTCAAACGATCTTTAAATTAAAAGGATTGGGTGAGTTCCAAATATTTTATAACAGTTAATCAATCACTAGTACGTACACACACATAGATAACTATAAATGGTTAAATCAATAAGTTAGATTAATTATTTCTCTAGAGCGACATTCGAATTCGATGTACACACAATATCGCCATTTTCTGAAGTTCTGTTTACTTTCTCGATTTCTACTGACTTTGCATATCGGGGTTGAATAGCCTATTCTAAAATAATTGAGCTCGCGACAGCGGAGGATGTCCTGTGAGACCTTTGTTTTTTCTAAGCGAGTATTGTCTTTTAGAAACATTGCTCTTTGTTAGCCCTGCCAAAAGTCGCAACACATGTGACTTAAGAATGTCATGAACGTACCTCTGGAGTATCATGGTGCTGTAGATCAATATTAGGGGTGAACGTGATTCAAATTAAATGGCACCGTATACCAAAACATCAGTTGCGGGAGCGGTGTACCGCTTTACAGCATAGGAAGGAATGACACGTTCACAAAGGATTCTCCACACACGTACATGATTGTCAACACAGCCCAAATTGAATCTAGATTCCTCGGTAAAAACTACTTTATTCCATTCGGTTTCTGTCCAATCCTTTCGAAAGCCACATCACTCCAAACGGAGTCGATGGTGATAGATTTTCAATGGCAATACACGTAATCGGCGCGGCAATGCAGACTATCTATTTGCCAGACGCCTTGGAATTGTACGGACTGACACAGAAGCCGTAGTGTAGATGCTGTCTGTGTATGGATAGTGGATAATGAGATAGTTTGTGCTAGGCTTCCATTTCGTATTTTGTGACGGTCTTCTTGATCATTTATCTATGGAGGGTGTTCTGAGCCTGGTCGCCGTTTAACACACCTCTCCCCCTTGTCCGCTAGTCCCAACACTTTATCACAGTAAATGCAGCACCACATGCATTATGCAATGAGCCCTCCCGATGCAATTGTAATTCTTTACATTTCTACTTGACACGTCGGTTCATGCCTGTTTTGAAACAATCCCTTAATAAATCTTAGTAAAACTATTAGATGTTATCAATAGTATTTTGCAAAATTTTTCCAACTACAGTAATATAAGTATTTGGACCATTATAAACCAGTATTGAATATAAAAGTTCACCAGTTCTGAATTTATTAGGAACTTTGTGAAATTAAGAAATATGAATCAGTGAGAAAATTTTATCAAAATGAAGGTATAACGCATTTTTCAATACGAAGCTTTAATTTTATTATATATATATATATATATATATATATATATATATATATATATATTGGGATGGCCGATGTTATTAATTATTTAATTATTCTAATTAAATAATCAAACTTTGAATTAGCACACATACATTTAATATTGACATTTTACATTAACACTTTATTAACACAGTGGTCAAGACGTTTCACAATAACATTTAAAAACATTAAAAAAATCCTCTTCAGAGTCTTAAATCATAAATCGACTTTAACTTCTAACACAACATAGCTTCTATATATCTTCGAGCATCAACAAGGGCGTCTTCCTCGTTTTGATGAATACAGTTGACTCTCCTTGAAGAGTGGACTCCCTTCAGTAGCAGATGCAGCGTCCTCTATGATCATGTGTTTCTTCTACAAACCGACACTCGGCCCTCCTGGAAGAAGATGACCTCAGCTTCTTGATTCTAACAAAAGATCGTCTCAACCTAAAAAATGAACCTGAAAAGAGAAAATTCAAAAGCAGTAACAAGTTGATAATTCGAACACCATTTATCAATCTTAGAACATCATCGTTTTCGAAAAACACTATCGTCTATGAAGTATCATCGTCTTGCTTTCATTTTTCTCTTCTCTCTCTCTCTTTTTTTAACAACTTCAAAAAACATGGATAAATCAGTCCTGTTTGGGGGAAAATAGTCTTAATCGGGAAAAAGTCATAATTGGTAGATTTAAAATCAAATAAATGAAGAATAACTGGATAATTTATGTCATACACAATCTTCTAATAAATAAATTCTGTACAAGTTGTAATCCTATGATGATTTAATTTTTTGTAGAACTTTCGAATGGTCCTAGGTGATCTGTGCGATACTTATGTAAACGTATATCATCTTTATGAATTGGATGAAGAAATTCTTTTTGCTTTCCCTTTTTTTTCTGTTTAATTGTACACATTGCACACAATTAGCTATTTGTCTTACATTCTTTTCTTTTGATTTTTCATTACGCTTGGTATTCATAGAAGAACAAGGTTCTGTATTTCCCCGTTTAAACCATTTAGTTATTTGAGCATCAACAATCTTATTTTCAGACAAAGGTAAACGTCGCGGTTGTTGATATATTAGTTCATTATTTTTAGTTAAAATATTTAATTCTATGTTAGTTGATTTAATTCTCTTCGGTTTGTAATTTGATATAGATTGATGCTCTTCATCATTGATGTTTTTTGAAATATTATAACCTATATTTCCTTCAATTTCATCAAAATTAACATTAATTGGCAAAACCAATAAAATAACGCTTTCTTCACACGGAGACTTATTATTTTTTATCGTAAATGCATTTTCCTTTATTATAAATTCAACTTGCAAAATTACATCAAGTCCTATAATAGCATTATGCGGTATCATACCATTTTCAATAACGCTATGTCAGTAGTATACTTAAAGTTATCTATTTGTATCTCTCCCGTAAATATATCTATGGGCTTTATTTTACAAACACAAATCCCGATAACATTTTAATTACACTAATTCAGTTCACAAATATTTAACTTTTCAAACATATTTTTAGAAATTAACGTAGCTTGACCTCCAGTATCTATCAATGAGTTAATATTTAAATTACCGAAACGAAACATTTTGAACAGATATGTTTGTTTCGCAATACTGAAAAAACTACGTTATCAATGGGTTTGGTTTCCTTAGTTAATTTCGAACATTCAGACGCCTTATGCCCAAAGTTTTGATATCCCAAACATTTTAAACCTTTATTCTTATGTGAACAAAATTTAGATAAATGTCCTTTACCACCACAATTAAAACAAAAGTTAGTATTCTGATCATAATTAATTAATCGTTAATGATTCAGAAAATTATCTGGTTTTTGTTTTACTTTACTAAAATTATATTTACTTTTTTCTCTCAAAATAATTTTTATAACCTAGTAAACTTTCAATTTTTCGCGAAATTCACGTAAATCTTTGCAACCCATACAAAACTAATTTATTTTCATTTCTATCGTTAATTCCTCGTATAATGTATTGCATTAAAGCGGTGTCTTCAATTCTCCCTCAATTGCCCAATTCTTACATTATAAAATAATATTCCTGTACACACTCAGATACTTTCCTTTTACTTAATATTTCATGCAATTAGGCATTATTAGTAGTGACCACGAATTCATTTATCAACACAGGTTTCAAATTCTGGTATGACGTAATATTCAATTCACTTCTGACAGATAATAATGCATTACCACCAAGCAAACGTTAAACGAAAATAAACTTTTGTAGGTCAGATAAATTAAAAATGTTTACAGCGCTCTCAAACTGCTCTAACCAAACTGAAATGATTTTATGCAATTCAACATTAAAAGAGGAAGTAACACTTTCAGTGTCTGAAAAGCTTACAGAGATTTTTGATTTCGAGTGGCGCCATAATCATAACACCGTTCTTCAGAATAAGCTGCTGACTCATTAATGTTCTGGCTCTGCACTGATGAGTTTTGTTTTGTTTCTACTCCCATTTAGCTTTCTGATTGATTCGAATTTTGAATACATTGATTAAGGCAGTTAACCTCATTTAATAAAACTAATATTTTCTGAATTATTTCAGTTTTTGTTCCTTGGAATGCAATATTCAGAATATCACAAATATTAATCAATTCATGTAATGAAAAAGTATCATTATTAGTTTTTAATTTATACTTAAAATTAGAGTCATTTACTATGAATTTGAAACCAGTAAAGTTTCTTATTCTTTCCGTATGTTTAGCATCGCCATCTGTATCAAAAATAAACTTATGTTAAGTTTTAATTTTTTCTTTCTTGAGATTCTTCAGTGCATCGCTTACCACATTAATATCGTCAATCTTCATCTTTAAATTAGCAAATAAGAATAAATCTGACACACCTCAAAGTTTTGAATTTATCCTTAAAGTCAGCATAGAAATATCCAATAAAATGGCACACACTTTTTTTTTTATAAAAAAAAACAGTCAGTTCCTATTTAATCAGTTTACATCCCTATTAAATCCAATCATGTGCTCACATCTAATAATGCGTCTGAATCCGTACCAATTTACATCCTTATCCCACTTCTGATTTGTGGGATGGCCGATGTTATTAATTATTCTAATTAAAGAATCAAATTTTGAATTAGCACACACACATTAATATTGACGTTTCACATTAATACTTAATTCCCTCACTGGACAAGACTTTTCACAATAACATTTAAAAACATTAAAACAATCTTCTTCAGCGTCTTAAATCATAAATTGTCTTTAACTTCTAACACAACACAACAACATAGCTTCTATATATCTTCAAGCATCAACAAGGGCGTCTTCCTCGTTTTGATGAATACAGTTGACTCTCTTTCAAGAGCTGAGTCCCTTCAGTAGCAGAGGCAGCGCCCTCTCTGATCAGGTGTTTCTACTACAAATCAACACACACACACACACA
>BMAW01124004.1:0-19282 GCA_019974015.1 Nephila pilipes
GTTGGCTTTCCTACCCATCTTCTTCCCAAGCAAAACACGAGTCGCGATATATTAGTTGTTCCTAGGATATCTTCACTCGCGAACAAGGGCTTACAGAATTCCTTCAGATCCCCGGAAAATATTTTCAACTCATAGAGTCTCCATAAATCAATAAGGAAACTTTTAGACACGGTGATTGAATTACATTCGAAATCTCCTGCAAAATTTTCATGGAATATTAAACTTTTATGCTACTATTGCCGATTGTTAATGCTGGGTTTAGAAAGGGGAAATTCATGTTATAGTGATAATTCAAGACGTAGTATACTGAATCTCCGATACAACTACAATGATAAAAGTTAGTTTAAGAAATCAATGTCCTAATCCAACTGGAGTAAAATTTTGAGATAGATGTCATTAAGAAAAAGAATCATTTATACCAAATGGCGTGGTTTCCTACAGAACGCTTAAGGCGATTGTTTGTTTGTTTAGTTTTTATTAACGTCGCACTAGAAGCAACACGAGGGCTATTGGTGACGGACCTCGTAATTTTGAACCACGGTCAAGTGACGAGGACGACACCTGAGCTGGCACCCCCCTCTCCCGACATCCACACCATGCCAACGGGAGGACTTTGGGCCTCGAACAGATTTAACGTGCATCAGCCCCGGCTACACGGCGGGTCTTTGGCGGCCAAGGATCGAACCCGCGACTGAACGAAAACCGCCGGCCGCTAGTTCACGACCTTGACCACTAGGCTACCGCGGCCCCTAACGCTTAAGGCGAGGATTTTGTCTCGTTTTATTAACGTCCCCAAGAAGTAACATAATGGCTATTGGTGACGGACCTTATAATTTTGAACATCGGTCAAGTGAGTAGGACGACACCCGATCTGGCACCACCCCAACGGGAGGACTTTGGGCCCCCGACAGATTTTACGTGCATCAGCCCCGGCGGGTCTTGAGTGGCATCAAGGCTCGAACCCACGACTCAATGAAAACCGCCAGGAGCAATTCTAATGCCTTAAAGGATCTGTACACCATTAAAAAGCTATTTTTGTCAAAGTTTTTGATTTTCTAATTTTAATGTCAGTTTAAAATTCTTTCTAGTAGTGTATGAATTTAACTTGGTAGTTAATTTTAATTGCATTTGAAAGTTTGATTTTTCTCAAAAGGAGTTTTCTCGACATATTCACAATATAGATATCGCAAAAAGTTATGAACTAAATTAATTTTAAATTTTGCAAGCATCTTCCTTATATAGTTTAAGAACCTCTACTACTTTCAAAGTTATAAAATTGATACTTTTTAGTAAGAACTGTAAATCATGTATTGTTATAACAATGGGGGGGAATCAAAAAGTAATTAGATTCCGAACACAATTGTAATAATATGATATTCATCATGAAAGTAGTACCATTCCCAAAAAGTGCTATGATGAAAAAGATAAAATTGACAGAATGATTTTGTTTACTTTTGAGTAACGAACGTTATTCTGACAATCAATTTATGCACTGTTTTCAACATGTTTTCCACTCCAAAATTTTTTTTTGAATTAACTGCAGATTATGTGTTTTTATAGGTTTCTCAACCTTGTTCACGATTTTCAATTTAATTATAAATGCAGGTAGGAACCGCTTATGCGATTGTAAATTTTAACTGTGCAAAATCTAGATGTAGCTATACTGCGCCATGCAAAAAGCATAACTGTAGTCTAGACGTTTAAAAAATTGTCATGGTAGCCTACAGGTATGGTCGCGAACTCTCGGCTGGTGTTGTTTTCGTCGATTCGAGCTTAAGAGCCATCGTCTATAGAGACTGATGCACGTTAAAATTGTCGAAGCTCCAAATGCTCTAGTTTGTGTGGAGAGGAAGTTTTGTAAATTAAGTATTTTGTGCTTTCATGCATTTCTTATATTCTTTACCTTCGAGATTCACAGGCCCTTATATATTCATCCCTATACAGAAGGTGTAGTTTAGTTTGATTAGTTTTTATTAATGTAGAACTAGAAGCAACACGAGGGAAATTGGCGACAGACCTTTTAATTTTGAACCTCGGTAAAATGACGAGGACGACACCCGAGCTGTCCTGCCTTCTCTTAACTTCCACACCACGTTCATGAGGACTTTGCCCCACCCTCAGATTTAACTTTCATCATCCCGGGCTATACGGTGGGTCTTTAGCAGCCAAGAATGGAACCCGCGACTGAACGAAAACTACCGGCCACGAATCCGAAACCTTGACCACTAGGCTACCGCGGCCACTATTCTGTTGTGAAAACTATCCATGTTATGAAAAACGCGACAGATATTCACAGCGATAGAGATTTGTGCAGTGCAGGGAGAAACTTGTAAACAGATAAATTTCTGAAATTATAAGATTCTAAATGTTTCCGAGAGTAATGCTGTTAGTTTGAAATCGTATGTCAAGGTGATAGATATAAGCGCAGATGAGCGAGTGTTAGTAATTCTATTGCGCAAAAGCTAATTATAGCTATCATGTGCCGAACACTCGTTGAGGATTCCACAAGCTAATCCATTCTTAAAACCAGATAAGAAGGTATAAGATACAGATTAATAAAAAGAAAAACACAAATGTACAACCTCAAGATGTAAAATCTAATTAGTTTTAGAAACGCAAATAGGTTACGTTGGGAGTTTCAGCCATCAAGACAGTCAAATTTAAAATAAATGAATGAAAAAGAGTACAACGATGCAGATGAAACACTGGACATTCCATTAATGTGATGAACAGTATATGGGACATGAAAGGAAGGACACTAAGGAGCACCCTCCCGAACAACAGATTGGACATACTCGGCTTACGCACAATGTGAAAGATTCAAGCGGATATCCGCTCTTAGCTTTGAAATAGGGCAATCTAATGTTAGGCTTCGCCGAATGTAATTTGCTATTGTATTTAATTACAGCATTCCTACCATGTCTGGTGAATAGTCAATAAAATGAGACGTCTTATGTCATCACGCGGGGCTACGAGCTGCAGAGGATTCGTTGCTGATCGTGCAGAAGAGTCCGCTTGATCATTGCGTAAATACCTACATGACTTGGTACACAATAGAATCTCGCAACATAATCCCTGCTATACAATTTCCATTCACTCACTTGATGTGGTCGCAAAGTTTACTGACGCAAGAGCCAGATATGGCTATGCTGCTCCAAACAAGATTAAATTGTGGTCTAAACGAAATTGAAGATAAAAAGTGGTTGATAAGGAGGGTCAAAAATATAGAATGATCACTAGGATATCCCGGGAGTGCGTCACCCGTGTTTACCAAAGACAGTAATCACCAAGGGAAGAAAAAGATCACCAAGGTGATTCGGGGTCATGATGCCCGTAATTACCTGAAGGCAAGTCCCCGAGGTCCCCTGATATAATTCCCAGGGGCAGGGTGCCCGACTATACCTCCAGACGCTGGGTACGCATTTTAGTAGCCTCTTACGACATGTATGAGCTACAGTGGGACTACTCTGTCATTCCCGGTCACCATACGGGTCTTTCATTAAAATAAAATACATTCCCTCAGGTTCCTAGAAATTGTTTTCAATTACTACATCTTTTCAAATAGTTTCAATAACCATTTCTACATCGTTCTCAATTAGACTCTGGTTGGAGGAATTTTCAGAAGATATTTGATTCCGAGAGAAAGTCAATTTACTCTGTTGCCATGAGGCCTAAAAACTGGGCCGCGGTAGCCTAGTAGTCAAGGTCCTTGGACTAGCGGCCGGCGGTTTTTGTTCAGTCGCGGGTTCGATCCTTGGCCGCCAAAGACCCGCCATGTAGCAGGGTCTGATGCACGTTAAATCTGTTCGGGGCCCAAAGTCCTCCCGTTGGCGTGCTGTGGATGTTAGTAGAGGGGGTGCCAGCTCAGGTTTCGTCCTCGTCACTTGACCGTGGTTCAAAATTACGAGGTCCGTCGCCAATAGCCCTGGTGTTGCTTCTAGTGCGACGTTAATAAAAAAACCTACACTAAAGGAGGCCCAAAAATCTAAATGTGTAGAGACCGATCGTTAATTAACATCGCACTTGGAAGAAACACGAGATCTGTTTGCGATAGATCTCGTAATTTTGAACCCTTATCAAAGAACGAGGATGCCTATATTGATGTGTGGTGGTATTTGATATAAAAGACTGAATTTAAAAGTATTTGCATGGAACATATTTATTGGTGAAAAAGTTATTTCAGTTGATTGTTTATTTAAGTCGCGCTTTTATGAAACTAGTTATTGATGATGGACCTCGTAATTTTGCACCTCAATTAAGTGACGAGGATGACACTCGAGCTGGCACCTCTCTCGAAACTTCCGCACCACTACAACTACATCACTTGGGTCCACAAACAGATTTGTGGATTAGCCCGCTACAAGGAGGGTAATTAGAGGCATCAAAGCTCGAACCCACGATTAGAAGGAAACCTTAATCCGTGGTTATATATCAAGACTAATTAGCTTAGTACTTATTCTTCTTCAAGTTATCCTACTAAGAACTTGCATTCGATTACGTCAATCCTTCAATGAAAAAAAATGCAAGGAAGTTAAATAATATGGCTACTTTTAAATTGTTCATTTTGGTAATACGAATTACAAAAATTTATAATCTACAGAGAGTGATTACTCATATTTCAAGAAATTTATATAGAGTTTTAAAGGATATTAAATATTTGATTTCATTATATCTTGATAAGAATTTTTTCATATTGCTTAATGAAGTAAAAAGGATTATAAATCCACCGTAGATCTTTTGTTACTTGTTACAGTTTGTTTAACTCTGATTAAAAAAGGTGCGCTTTTTTATAATTATTACATTACTTTATTTTATTGAGTAAACTATGAAGTAAAAGAAATAAATAGTAAATTTTCTGACATTAAAACTATAAGTTATTAAATTGAATGCATTTAAGCTTAATGTAATAAAAATTAATCAAAACTAAAAAAAATTCAAGTAATCAGGTACGCCAAAAGCGATCCAAATAAAACAATAGCCCCTTGAGTAGCCAACATGCAAGATATTTTGTTTCTCATAAAACAATGCATTAAATATAGCGAACCAAATTTTTAATATTACTGCAGGTTTTTAGTTGAAAAAAAAAAATTATAAAACTAATTTTGGAAACACATTTCTGTTTTTCCTCAAAAAATTTTTTTAATTGAGGCATTATATTGGGGGAAGTATCTTAGTTTACTAATATGCTTATGTACCCTTTATAGAAGAATAAAATTTTTGGAAACTTATTATGCAATAGTTTTATTTAAAATGGCACTTAAATATAAAGAGATCTCACAAATCGTATTTAATCAAGGGAGGAGATAGCATCGGACAAAAAAAAATTACTCTCAGTTTTATAAAGTGATTAATATATCATTAGGAGCAGAAAAAAAAATCCAAGCTCAACTAATAATTTGAAAAGTTATATCAGAAAAGTGTAGGGTATAGAGTTCCAGAGTTCTTTGCATGTCCAGTTACCCTTAATGCAATTCTTTTAATAATTCATCCGAAATTTCACGAGTAATTTTCAGACACAGATTTTGTAGCCATTTTTAATTTTATTTCAAATTAATTCTTTCTTAGCTCATTACCACTTTAAGTTATAACTACATTAATAGACGGACTAAATTAAATATTGTAATCGTTTGCTAATAAGTTTAGTTGATCTAAAAGGAAATACAATACATTTTAAAAGCCAAAAGTGAAAACGTAGAAAATAAGGATATTAGATTCTTCAAATTGTATATTACAAGCACAACAGTGAGGTGGAACGCACTTTCAATAAAAACATGCATCAATCCTAATTGTATCATGTGGTAAACATTAAGCTGCCCAAGTTTGGAACGATCCAATGTAAGCGATGAGAATAAATTCTACTATGATTTATTTTAATAGGCACATTAAAATTTTGATTTAGAGGTACAAAAATAACTGACCTATTCCAAATTTCAATTAAGCTAATAAATGTTAAACATAAAATCTCGGCTTAAAAATAACGAGTAAGTTATATACTTTCATTTATTCACTCTAGTTGAATCATTCATAAATATTTTAGCTTCAGTTTCAAAAATATTTTTTTAAAAATATATACATTTAAAGCCACAATTTAATGGTTTATTAGATTTTCTCAATTAGCTTAAAGTAGTTAGTTAAAAATTAGTGTTAAATAATTTTTTCCTGTAAAAGAATAATAAAATGTTGTGGCACGGTTAGCATTATAATAAAGCACTCTGCACCCAAATTATATCAAAGACTAAATAAAAATATTAATTATACTTACGTGCTTAAGTAAAAACGAGCGAGATTTTGCCATAATCAAAGTAAACTGTATTATATTTCACTACCAAAAACTGGTGTTCTTCTATTGTTTACATATATTTTCTTTGTACTGAGAAAACCAAAATTGCCATATTTATACTATATAGTAGACATATGCTACGTGATACAAATTTCTTCAGATATGATTTATAGTGAGAGTGGTAGTATATTTTTTTTTTTTTGGCACAAGGACCTTAGTTATGCTACACCAAACAAGACAAATCTGTGATCTAGACGTTTGAAAAAAATTGATAAAAAGATACAAATTTGCTTACAAGAACTAAAATTCTAGAAGAATCTTTAGATTAACCTGAGGAGGGAGGGAATACTCCCCCGTGTTTTCCAAAGACAGTAAAGCCCATGGGAAAGAAAGGATCCTGAGGATGCCCTTGATCATGATTTCCGTACCTTCCAAAAGAAGGCATGTCCCTGAGGTCTCTCCCCAACCTGTCCCCTAATACTTAATATATTCCACAGAAACAGGGTGCCCGGCTATACCCCTAGACGCTGGGTAGCAATTTTAGTTGCCTCTTGCAATATGCATGAGATTCAGTTGGATTATTCTTTCACACGTGGTCACCACAAGGGTATGAGATGTGATTTAACTAGTGTGTATTTGATAAATTTATAATAACATCACACTAAACTTACATATATGATTATTTGTGAGTGACTAATGACAATAAAGGCGCTTTTTTAATATCCTCACCAACGTAACACTACCCAAACGTAGCTCATTTAATGTTACGCAAAATATCCTATTATTTCTAACAAGATTCTGTTTGATCAAATTATATTTAATTTTGTCCTTACCATTGCACTTAAGAGCAACACAAAGGTTATTGGCGTCGGATTCGTAATTATGAGTCACATTCAAATGACGAAGACAATGCCTGAGTTGGTACTTTCTTTTCAAACTTTCGTTGAAAAGAAGGTGAAAAAATTGTTGAATTTTTTAATTTTTATTCGACTGATAAAATAGAAAAGTATTAAATTGGGCATTTTTGTGAAACCTATGATTTTTTTCCGAATTTATTTCCCGTTATCAGGTAGATCTTGTTGACTTTCAATCTCACCCAGACAGAGAATACAAATTTATTATGGTATGCCACGATCATTTCACAAAATATCAGTTAATTAAGTCTCTAATGTCAAAAAAAGCTGAAGAAGAAGCCTGTAACCTAGTGGACGTTTTTTCTCGTTGCTTGAAGCGCCAGCCATATTACATTGTGACAATGATAGGGAGTTCATTGTAATTCAAAATGTCATTCAAGCCTACCATATTGTAAAAAGTAGGTTAATTTCAATTCTTTATTTTTTATATGAGAATTCTTTTTCCCTTAATACGAAAGCCTTAAATTTTGTTTTGTACAACTTTCATTTTTCTTTCCGTATTTTGAATGAATTTTTTTAATGGCATTATTATTATTATTTCAAAATAACAATTGTATTTTTGAGGACTGCACTTCATATATATAATAACCTTATCAGGACCTTTACTAATACTTAACCTAAATACCAACTGTAATTCTGTAGAAATGTCAGGTATTATATACAATGCCTAGGAGGGAAGTAAGTAATAATTCTCATATTTCATACATGGCCTAAAAACGGAGAATAGAATAATTCTTTAGAATGCGGACTTTTCACACATTACCAGTAATATATACTTATAATATTCAATGTAAGGAGAGAAGGCATATATCATTCTAAAGAAAAAATAATGCATACAAATTAGTTTGACTACTATAAAACACTTCAATTAATTCCTTTTTTGTGCTTTTATAAATCAAAAGTAGTGTGTGTGTGTGTGTGTGTGTGTGTGTGTGCGTGTGTGTGTGTGTGTGTGTGTGTGTGTGTGTTTGAATAACATACAGAAATATATATTTTCCTTGCTTCAGTTGCAAAGTAGTACTTTAGTCGTATGTAAAATTGAAGTTCACAGGAAACTTAAAAGGAACATTTGCTAGTTACAGTTGTATAACGAATATCATTGAGAATCAGTGTGTGAATACATTAATTACTATAAAACAAAATAACAAAAGATAAGTTCAAAATGTAAAAATAGGTCATAATTTGCTTTATACGACTAATTGTTTATTATGTTTGTTTTACATAGTCCATTTTTTTAAAAATTTATGTTGCTTCTAAATGTTAAAAATATTGAAGGAATTTGAAACTTTTAAGAATTCTGATATAAATCTTTTTCAATCATACTTAATATTTTAACATATTGTGAAACAACAAGTACATACTTTATTTCAATCTGATTCTTAAAAAAGTCTACTTATATATTGAAGTTCACTTTACACAACATCTTCTTAACTTTAATCATTTACACTGACAATTTAAAACGAACATATAATGAAATGTAATCCTTAACGTGTGATAAATCTAAAAAAGTATAAAACAGTTTTAAACTTTACATAATAGAATTTTAATAAATTTTTATAGAATTCTAATAAATTCGTCATAACATTGCCAAATTGCAAATAATATGTATTTATAACTTGATTTCAAATTTATCCATTTGAATTGAATATGTTGAAAGAAATTATTTAAGAATTCAATCAAATACCCCATAAGATGTTTATAAAAATGAATATTATATATTATATTTCTTTTATTATTTCACACTGATTGTTGTGAATTTTACACAAAGAAAAAAAAAGACATTTTAGTATAAAAAAATGCGACATCTTAATTTTTTTCGAGTTAATGGATATTTTTACATCGATTTAACTTTATCTGATATCAATGTAAAATGTCGAAAGACAATTATTTGAACGAGCAATAATGTCACGATAAAGAGTAATTAATAATATCAACTAGGCAATTGTATGAATTTAAGTCTTGATAGCGTATTGATGGGGATTATTCGAATTTTTCGTTCGGGAGAAATTCTATTCTCTAGATCTTTGTGAGTGAGTGAAATGAGATTTATATGTCACAAGAGCCAAATATAACTATATAGCGCCAAACAATGTGTATATAAACGTAAAAAATGGGATAAGGTAAAATTTATAGACAAGAATTGTGTGTGAGTAATGGTGAAGTTTAATGGCACAAGAGCCAAGTATGGCTATGCTGCGCAAAAAAATTATTGGGTCATTATTCCTACCGATAATTTATGGTGCCGCTTTGTGAGACTGTTTTTCACTTCATGACGAAAGGTTTGTGTCGTCACTGGAAGTCGGTGATGGAAGGGGGGCAATTTCAACAGCCTATCATTCCGGTCATAGAAAGAGTGTAAGGTTCACCCTTACACACCGTAGGACAGGGGTACTCAAGCTTTTACACTTTGGGAAACCCTTTGTTCTTAACGTTTTCTTCAAGAAACCTCTTGACCAATGAGAAGAAAAAATAAGACATCAAAGCTTTATCCTACTCAAATTTAATTGTATCTTTGTTTTATCACAACAAAAATATCTTGATAAAATAATGAATGGAAAAGTAGTTTGTTTTGTTTTTCTAAGCTATATTCTATGAATAATAAACAGAAGCCACAATATTTTAAATTTTAACACTTAATAAAAAAAAAAAACATTTTAATGACTTGGCTGTGTTTGTGTTTTATTGCAAAGTACTTTTACTTCTGGAATAATTTTTGAAATCTGCAACCTAATGTTCTCAAAATCCAATCTGTTTCAGTATTTTGTTTTTGTCGCAACATACAAAGGGAAAGATTTTTTGCAAACATAGGTTGAAACAAGTAACATTAGATGTTTCACAGCTCTTTTGGTTTTTCATAGATATTCTTATATTATATCAATCCAAAAATACCTAATATCAACTTGATTTAGTTTTAGATTCAAATTTCTGTCTCTCAATGTATTTTATTGTTGTCTAACATACTCATCCTGTTGTCCATTGAAATAAAATAGTTTGGTTAGGGACTCTACGTGCTTCAAGGGTTCAGGCATACACTGCTCCTAAAATAATAGAGGAAAAATATATCCCTTGAGGATTCAATGCCAGAAATGAAATGGGGAAAACCTAACAACCAACCTAAAAACAAAAGAGATTTATATTAAAATCCTAATGTAATAGGTGTATTGAATCTAATCTACAAGTAATAAGATAGTGATATATATTCAAAAAATAATAAGGCCCTGGAGTATTAGCCAGGGTTCTTTTGTTGCTTTTTTACAGCGTAATGTTTTTCTTTCTTTAAAACATCTGGAACTTATGGCATGTTGGTTCTAAAACCTCCTTTGCAATTACATCAATATGAAGAATTAGTACTAAGCCCTGAGTGTAATGGGCCACAAATAACGCATGGTGCAGTTTTGACAGAATGAAATTGATATTGCCTCTTCAGCGTTTATCCAGTACAGCTGAATACAATGGTTATTAAAACACCAAACTGTTTTAATAACCATTAAAGTTTCTTTAACAAAAACTTTAAATTAAAACCCAGTGAAACACATTATTGATTTTGCCTTTCTCTATTTTAAATATTTTTTATTCGGGTATCTCAGAGGTGTGCTCCCTTGTACTCTTCTGAACACGAAGCATGGCATAAGGAAACGAAAACAAGAGGTCACAAAAAAAGAAAGAAATTAGGTTACTTGGAACGTTTCATTTCTGTATACGGAGGACTGCAAACCCCATGGAGGAGAGAAAAGATCTCTTAACATCTCGAAGACGAAAATTCCGTGCTTACCTGAAACAGGTAATCCCCTGAAGAGCGACATGGAAAAAGGATCAGATAAGCGAAAATTCATTAGGGTAGTCCTGAAACGCATCCGTCTTGTATACTAAGGACAGAAAACCTCATGGGAGAATGGAAAGATCATTCGAACACCTGGGAATTGTACTTCCTTTGCTTAAAACTAAGACAGATATTTTTAATTTTCTTGGACGACCTCTAGCGGTCATTTTGACCGCGATAAGAAATCAAGAGTAAATTTTGATTCTTAAAGCAAATACGAGTACTATAAAAGAATAAATTATTTTAACTAAATTTAAAAATACATGCTATGTTTTTAAAAGTAAAATATTTCACATTAAATAACAAAACATCTTTAATTTCAGAAATAGAAGAATATTGTGTATTTTTGTTAAGTTCTTATTTTTCATAATAGCTTGTCACACAGGACATGTAATACAAGCTCTTAATACACCGTTTTTGACATTTCCTACAATAGGCTTACTCATGAAGAACACATTTCTTTGACTTAGTTTCGGCCAAACGAGCTGGGTGATCATTAACGAAGTATAATTATTACTCATGGTTTCAGAAATGCTAGGAAGGTGTCCTGATTGTTTCTTTGAAAAATATTGTAACCATCTTATTTCGGTTGTAAGGTTCAAAATAAAAGACCTTCTGGAATTTAGCAGAGTGGTACAAAACTCTAAATAAAATCCAGAAAACTTATAGTTGCAGTATCGGAAACATTGTAAGGAATAGAAACATGCCATCTTTTTGAAATATATTGAGTCGTGTACAACCAATTCATTTGATAGAAAATATATTTAATGTAGTATTTATTTGATATAATACATCTATATCGTAATTGGAATTATAAAAAAAAAATTACGGTTCTTTCAGCGCTAGTGATTATCATCTATGTCAGCAGTACCAAGCATAGTACTCTAAACGAATACATTTTTTTGATTAACATTGATGTAAAATAAACAATTTTTCATCTTTAAATATAACTTTTAATAAAGTTGTTTGGAAATGCATATTTGAAAATTGATAGCAGTTCACTTCAATTTAGATGCACTGAAACATAAACAATAAGACATCTTTTGTTTTTGCAATGTTTATGTCTTTCAAACAATAAAAGTTCCCTTTAATGTTAATATGTTGTTCTTAGACAACAACTAAAGCTTATTTTGACAAATAAATTTGAGTCCGCAAATTTCTGAGATGTAAAACATTTGACTTTTGAGATATTTTTCCCTTAAAAAAGTAACGGGTCCATTAATTTCATAGTGACTTAGTAACCAACCTGCGAATCTCTCTCTCTCTCTCTCTTTATACTTCCCTCGATTAATAAGACCTCCAAATGTACATAGTTTCTATGATCATATCTAACCAGAATTTCAATTCAAATTTATCACGATTATTTGCCATGTATTGAATAAATTTGAAACGTGTTTCTCAAGACAGCCACTGTTTGTCGCACGATTGCTATTTTATCCTGTATAAAACACAACTGAGAATTTTTTACAAAGGCAGCTTTAATTTTTAAACGAGAGTAAAATTGCTCTTATTCAGTCGAGTCGATTTATCATCAAACCACTGGAACCGTAAAATGTCTTTGAAATGGTTTATTTAAACATCGTTTTCAATGAATACTAGAGTATCCTACTATTTTGATAGCAAATCATTAAACACTGAAGAACAACCCTTTACATCTATAGCATAAAGTAGGTAAATAAGAGAATTCGAATTTTCCAAAGAAATACTTCATGAATCTGATTTTAATGGGCAGCGAGCTTCTACATTCAGGCAGTTTGGTAATATACATTAATGTAGATTGGGAAATAAAATTTCAAAGATGTGGCTTCATTTTTCCTATATTTTTTAGCATTCAGAGCAGATCTTGCTTTTCGTTTCATACATTTCCTAAAGCATATCACTAGTTGTAATATCCCTATTCTCAGAAATGAATTATATCTGCAAAATAAAGATTGGCTAAAGAGTCAAGTATCTCTTGCGCTGGATTTCCGTCATCCATTTATTCTTATGAGGAATTCGAGATTTGTTCTGGAATTACGCTTTTAGAAGAAATATTGAAATGTGAATCTCACTAGTTTCATCCTCCTCACTGCAATTTTCTTTGAGTTTTTGAAAAAGTGTTAAACACTCTTCAATACTCAATCCTACTAAACGAGTAACTGAAAAGTTATCTGAGATGCTAGCAATTCTCACTGCTTGAAACAATGTTCTGACAAATATTCATCTACAACAGCTAAACAAACAAACACTTGCGAAAATGCAATAAAAAGAAAAGGCTGTAGAGAAAAGAGACAATGTTTAAATAGCAGAACAACTCAAACCTCAACAGGAATCTTTTGTATCGTTTCGGTTGTTCTAGGTAAAGAACTATAAGCGTGTGAAACATACCTTTTGAAAACTTTGCAATTAATTTAAAAATTTCAGAAACATAATAAAATTCACGAAATTTAAGTGAACCAACATACACATTTTAAAAATAATCACTTCTCGAATTAACTATGAGGTGAAATTGAAGGCTTGGTCGATCTGATGGTAATACAGAAGGTGGATTGTTTTCAAAGGGTAAATTTTACCAAGCAAATTCAAGCCACCGTTAATTTACTTGTTATCAAAATCGAAAGACGATACGCCTCTGAAGGCTATGATGCAAATGATCAAATTGCTAATTAGGAGTCATGGATCTGGGCATACACGTAATACATAGGCTGTTTCAAAACTCATGAGTAAAAGAGATGATAGAAAACATCTAAGCAAGAAATTTTCTCTAAACAATACATCGATAGAGAACAAGCGGTGAGCCGCATATCTGGACTGTTACGCAAACCATAAAGTGCGAGTTTTCATACACATCGTCATTTCTACCTCGGATTCCAAGAAACAAGACGATGTACTGTATTGAGGAAAATGCAATATTTTATTATGTCTTGAAAAGTATTTTTTTATAAATGTTTAGTGCATATTGATACAACATTTTTTTTAAAATATAATTACCAAATTAATTTCACATCAAGATAAAACATCCGTAAATTGTTCAGGAAAATTGCATTCAATCTCAGGTGAGAAAAAATATGGCATCCTGGTGTAATATACGAAGTCAAACCGACTGACACTACTAAGAATTAATTCTATGCCGACCGAATTTTGCCTACATGCGTCTTCAGAATGTTAAATTATGAGACTTCATAATAGCAACTCTTTAAATTTGACATGAAACATGAAAACACTCGTAAAGTCACAGTAAATCATGTATGAAAAAGAGCCACAAATCAGAGCATCTCCAAGTAAACGCAAATTATTAATATTTGATTTCCAATGAATGAATACCGGGAGCTACAACGCTTTGAGACTGCGCACGCAACATGTGTATATAAGAAGCGATTCTCTATCTGATGGTCAAATTTTCTGTTGCATTGCGATTCAGGATATATTTCAACGACTGAAAAAATACCTCGCTGTAGTATTCGAGTTCATTATGAGCAACTGTCAGAGTTTGAAAGAGGTCGTATCATTAGAATGAAAGAGGCAGGTTGGGCAAATCGAAGAATCGCTTGTCGTATGGGTCGAAACGATGTGATGATTAGAAGATGCTGGCAAGAATGGGTGGACAGTGGCAGATTTCAGCATCATGATGGTAGCGGTTGACCCAGGGCCTTAACAGATCGGAAGGACAGAGTAATTGTCAGATCAGCAGTCAAGCGCCTGATTCATCGTTATCAACCATCAGACGAGCGACCCGCACACGTGTGTCCACCATGGCCATTCATAGACGGCTGATAGAGCGAAAGCTACGCTAGTACCGAAAGCTACGCCATCTCCCATTGACGCCTGCACATTGTCGAGTCAAATTACAGTGGTGCTTGTATCGACCAGGTTGGAATGATGCTGACTGGAGATGTATAGTTTTCAGCGAAGAATCCCACTCCAAATGTGTCCTGAAGATCATCGAAGACATGTCTGAAGACGCCCAGGGCAAAGTGCCGATCCTTCTTTCACTATTGCACACCACATAGACCCTCAAGCAGGAGTTATGGTCTGGGGTGCCATTTCCCTTGATAGCCGGGTCCCTTTGTTCGTCATTAGAGGCAACACAGCGGTACGTCAACCACGATCTGAGACCTGTTTTGCTATTTTTTCTTTTACAGTACCTTGGCTTTATTTTTCAGCACGATAATGTCACACTACATACAGAACGTGTTGCTGGGAACTGTTTTACAGCTTATCAATAACTTCCTTTTCCAACCATATATCTCTCCAATCGAGCATGTCTGGAATATGATGGGAAGGCGATTGCATCTACCAAGGAATGCTGATGACCTAACCCGACAATTGAAGCAAATTTGGCATGGAATACCGCAGGAGACCATCAGGGAGCTTTATCACTGTATGCCACTTCGTGTAGCAGCTTGCATCCATTCTAGTGGTGGGTTAACACCGTATTGAGCTCGATATTTTGTAACTATGTAACTCTGAAATAAAACATTCAATTTTTCTAAAATTTTAATAATTTTATATTCTGTACATAATTTTCCTATCCAACAATTTTTGTCTCCATTGGACAACTCCTTCTTGGTGCGTCGTGTTTTTGTTTTGTTTTGTGTTTGTGTGTGTTATAGAGCGTATATAAAGTAACAACTCAGTTTCACTAAGCGTTGTAGAGGGATAACTCAACTTTATTTTCGGTAGAATAGCAGGTGGCCGCCATTTTGGCTGACGTGAAGAGCAGTATAAGATATTTTTGTTAGAGGTTTAATTATTGTATATGTTTGTATATTGTGCTGCATAAATATATAATTAAACTTTGGCAACTAAAAAAACATAAACAGACTTGTTATTTGTTGCATATCTATTCTCACCGCCTTTCAACCACTCGTCAAAAAATTGGAATTTCTTATTGTTGAAATTGAACACGCTTTTCCAGTCATAATCACAATCCTGGAAATATCATTTCCGCAAAATGAAAACTATCACCCATTTATCATCGCTTTCAGATATTCTTTGAAATACTGGCAATGTCATATTTGTTACAGTTTATCCAAGCTTCATCTATCAAAATTCTGCAGTTTGCGCTATCTTGTGTATGTTCCAATCTGGAACATCAACCTCGCTGTGCTTAAATTGCTATTCTGACCACTAGGATAAGCCATTGTCCCCAATACATAAAAGAAAATCAAATTTTGGAAGTAAAATGATAACAACACTTAATAATGGGAAATTTTATTTACGTCACATTTAGAAGCAACACGAGAGTTATTGGCGACGGTCCTAGGAATTTTGAGCTTGTGTCATGTGAAGAGGATGACATTTGAGGTGGAAACTTTCCAAACTTCCACACTTTTCCAAAGGAAGTCTTGATAGATTGAACATGCTTTCACTTAGCTACACGTCGAATCTTCAGCAGAACCATGACTTGAAACCGCAACAGTACGGAATCATTTGCAAACTTAACGCCTGCCTCGAGTTGGCATCCATGATAACTAAGTTACCAAAGCTATATATTATTAACAGTAGTATAAAGAATATTTCGGAATTATGAAGCTGCATTCTGAACAAAACTGCAGGCATCTCGGGTGAGCACAAACATGTGGGAAGGCATGGAACAGTTTGCGCAACAGCAATTTGCGAAATGCAAATTATTTTCTCACATTTTCAGTATCATCTTTGTGATCGGCTTTCGAGACATACCAAAAATGGAGAAACACTGCAGTTTCAATGACCAATTTTAATAATAATTTACTGATTGATTGTTTATTAACATAGCACTTATAAGCAGCGCGAGAATTATTAACGACAAACCTCGCAAATTTGAAAGTCGATCTAGTGGCTAGGACGTTTGAAATAGCGTAAACCCTGTGACTCGAATAGTCTCAATTGGACAAAAACAGCGAAAGTTCAGATTTTATGTACGTTCATCTTCTTTTAAAGTGGTATTATGGATAACATTTAAACACTAATTTATCTTTTTCCTGTTCCTTCCTCAAGAGTAAAGGATAAAGAATTACCGATTTTTTTTCTATTCTCTTTTTATATGAATGTAATGCAATGAAATTGTAAAGAAATCAAATATATATATATATATCCTATACCGAACCAGTAAATATGTTTACTCCAAGAAACGCTTTCAAAAGCAGATTTTAAATTAAGTATTCCTATAGAGGTCATTTTAAGAAAAACAGAAATGATTGACTAAAAGGATATTTAATAATAGCAGTACCGGTAATTCTACCCAATAAATTCGCGTATTCAGGTTATAAAGTTGCCAGAAGTAGGAATTCCCTTTTTCCAATCAAAATAGATAATATCTCATTTTGCATCGTAAGTATATATGCTTCACGGGATCAAAGAATTTTCATCAAATTGTATTTATAGATCAAATAGATCAAAATTTTCATCAAATGATCAAAGATCATTCATGGATTCGACCCTCATTTTTAGAGATTTATACCTACATCATCTGATGTAGAGCTCTAATCACATTTCAAATGTATTAATAATACTGATGTATGATTAGCGTATTCAAATTTAACTTTCCTATACTCCAACAGCTTGAATCGTCTATTGTAGTCTTTACTGTACTGCCAAGTTAGTGTGAAACAGAGTATAGATACTGCAGTACCCACGTGTAGCACAACAATAGGTAACGTTTATCTAACAGATCTCTCAATATGTTTCTCAAGCGTTTCAGGTTACATTAATTGTTATGGGTATATCTGCTCTTTTGAAATTGATGATTGCCATAATTTTAGAATAGGAAAACAAGAAAATAAAGCAATTCACCACTCCAATATAGTCTCTGGGATACTATGAAATTCGACTATCTAACAGATCATTACCAACGCAGAGTGACTTTGGTATCCTAATGATCAATGTTACAAACTGATGATCGGCGTTCTTTCTGTCGTTTGTAGTGTTCGAGTCTTGATGTCACTAAAGTTCCGTAGCGTAACAGAGCTCATACATGTTAAACCTTTCCAGCTCCAAATTTTCCTATGGTGTGATGTTGAAGTTTTGGAAGGGAGGATCCAGCTCAGGTGTCGTCCCGGTCACTTGATCGAGATTCACAATTATAAGGTCCATCACCAATTGCATTCGTGTTGTTTGTAAGAGCGACTTTAATAAACAATCAATCAATCAAAATATATGCTACATGAAAGTTTCTGTTCACATCCCTAATTTTGAATCATGATCAGATGTTGTCGATATCTGACATATAAGAGGGCAACCGTTAGAGGAATCAACGTTAAAAATATGATTAACATTCTAAAACATGGTTTAACTTAAATATCGCCGATTAAGAGATCGATGCAAAACAACTCCGATACCGAGGTTATTTGATGGAAATAACATTATGCAACTTGTTATATTATTGGAAATGTACATAAAAATTTACACACCAAAATTAAAGTTTTAAATCCAAATATTTGATGAAAGAATATTTTTTTAAACAAAATAGGTGTAAAAGCGACAAAATTTTAAAGTACATGAAATATATAATGGAAAATAAACAGGTACACATTCAGTTGTTTAGCAATAAAACAAATTGCTGCTTTGATCATCAGTTAAAATATCGGAAAATGAATTCTTCTGCAAGATGTTTTGAAACATTAAGCAATATTAAAAGAAAATGATTGAAAAGACCGAATAGATATTAGACTAAAAATGCAAATTCATGCCTTAATTTAAAAATTCAAAATCAAATCCATCATTTACCCCCAAAATATCATGCACTTTCATGTAGTAATTTGCAACCAATATTACCACAAATATAATTTAAATTTTATTCCCTTTTTAACTATTACCCCAAGTAATAGTCTTTGAATTAATGTTTGAGTCAAGGGCGTTGCGTTATTCATCGTCAATGGACCAACTTTAACAATTAAATCCACTTAATTACATGTGATGTATCTGCCACGGCTATTAATGATATTTCAAAATGAAATGGCCCCAGGATAAACGTAAATTCATTATTCTCTAAAACCGAAACGAAATGTTAGTTGAAAGAAGTCTAATTGAATGGAGAGCATGACAGAGCGATGAATATCTTTACAGTGAAATGTTTTGAAGCCATAATCTGAAAATGCTGATTTGGAAAGGAATATGAATTGCCTGGTTGCGATATATTAGTGGTAAAGTTTTAGAAAACTTCTATTATGATAATTTGGATTTAATAAGAATAGGAATACTTACAGGAAATTAAATATTGTGGCGACAATGATACAGTACAGCGGTAAAGTTCACGCACATGGAAAATATCTGAATAATACAAATGTATATTTAATCATGGTTGATGGG
>BMAW01124006.1:0-49403 GCA_019974015.1 Nephila pilipes
GAAAAAAGATTACGAGAAAAATGAAGCACGAAAGCTAGAATTAGAAAGATTGAAACTCGCGCAATTAGAAAGACAACTTGAGCTCGCGAATTTACAAAAAGTAACACAAAATGTTAATGTGTCAAGTAGCGATTCCGATTTAAATTCCAGTTTAGAATGTTTGATAAAAAGTGTCAAAACCTTAACAATACCAGTTCCGACACGTGCAGAATCGTATAATTTATTTTTCCAATCGCTTGAAAGAGCTTTCAAAACCAAAAATGTCCCAGAACAATTTATGTCAGAAATTCTATTAAATATCTTGGGGGAAAGGGCTACCAATTTAATGATATATTTAAGTGAGGATGAATTGTGTATGTATGACAAATTAAAAGAATTAGTATTAAAAGAATTTCAATCCACACCACAAGAAGTTTTAAATAATTTCCGTAAAGCGAAAAAACGCCCAAACGAAAGTTATATCCAATTTGCCTCGCGACTTAGTGCAGCATTTGATTACTATTGTCAATTAAGAAAGGTAAATGATTTCAAGGGAGTTTGTGAACTTATGGTTTCCGAAAAAATATTTGATTCATTAGATCGTGAATTACAAATTCATATTGGCGTGAAACAAGGAGAAGCTTGGTATGTGCCACCAGATTTGGCTAGGCATTGCGATATTTATGCATCGTCAAAATTCAAAAACGATAGTAATGTGTTCTCAAGGCCGCAAGTCGTAATTCAGTCGCAAAAATATCGTAAAGAATACAGTCCACAAAAGGTATTTGTATCGGAGGTTAAAACTCCAAAATGTGTAGTCTGTAAATCTAATGAAAATCATTCTCTTAATGTATGCCCTGTATTCAAAAATATGCTTGTTAAAGAGAGAATTGAGGTTGTTAAAAATAAGCAGTTATGTTTTAATTGTTTAAATCATCACAAAGTGGCTAATTGTTATTCAAAATATAACTGTTATGTTTGCAAAAAACGGCATAACACACTTTTGCACATAAAAGAAAATGCAACCGAAGCTCGTTCGGAAAATGAAAACTTAGCATTAAATCCAAGGTCAAATGTATTTGTTCCGCGAATAGAAAATCCCGATCCCAGTATTAATTCTCCATCGAATGTGCCACCTGCGAGCACTACACATTCATTCACTGCAACAAGTATAAATGCAAATAAGATGGTTTTATTAAGTACTGCGAAGGTCATGATTCAAAATAGTTTAGGAATATTTACGAGCGCACGTGCATTACTAGATGTTGGAAGTATGAGTCATTTCGTTTCGAAACGTTTAGCCGAGAAATTGAATTTGAAAAAACAAAAACGAAGCATAGTGGCTCCGGATTAAATAAGTCTTCTTCTGTTGTTAATAGGATTGTAAAAACAAAAATTTCGAATGGTAGTGGAAATTTTGAAAAAGAAATTGAGTTATTAGTAGTACCGGAAATAACAGATCATTTACCCTCCAGGCAATTTGACATTAATACGCTAGAATTAGGTAATTTCAAATTAGCAGATGTGAGTTTCAATAAACCTGGAGAGGTGGATATTTTATTAGGTGCCCAAATATTTTACGAACTTTTGAGAACGGGTCAAATTAGGTTTCCGGATTCAGAAATTGCTTTTCAAAATACAGTGTTTGGGTATGTTGCTACCGGAAGTGTTCCAATCGAGAACAAAACTACTATTCATTGTGGATTAATAATAGAGGATTTGGATGCAAATTTAAGGAAATTTTGGGAAATTGAGGAAGTTGAAGGGGAAAAATTACCAGATGAGGAGAGTTTAATTTGTGAGGATCACTTTATGAAGACACATTTCAGAAAGGACAATGGAACCTATGTAGTTAAAATGCCGTTTAAGATAGAGCCCCCATGTTTAGGCGAGTCAAAACACATAGCAATTAAAAGATTTAATTCTCTTTGGAAACGTTTGGAAGGAGAGCCTGAGTATTTGCAACTCTACCGGGAATTTTTAACAGAGTATGAGAATTTGGGGCATATGCAGGCAACTTCTGAAACTCCAAAATATTTCATGCCTCATCATGGTGTTTTTAGGCCAGAGAGTAGTACCACCAAATTACGCGTGGTTTTTAACGCATCAGAGGCAACGTCATCTGGACAATCACTTAATGATAACTTATATTCAGGATCGGTTGTCCAAGATGATTTGTTCACTATTTTGTTGCGGTTTCGAAAACATTCTGTAGTTTTCACTGCCGATATAAAAAAGATGTATCGTCAAATTTGGATACATCCAGATCAGTGTGATTTACAATGTATTTTTTGGAAAAGTTTAAAGGAAGAGAAATTACGCATATTTAAGTTGCTCACTGTTACCTACGGAACCAAGTGCGCTCCTTACTTGGCAACAAGAGTACTTCAACAATTATGTTGGGATGAACAAAACAGGTATCCTTTAGCTGCCGCTGCTGGTAAAGACTTTTACGTCGACGATATTCTAAGTGGTACCGAGGATTTATCTTCTGCCATTGAACTACAAGACCAGTTAATACTGTTGTTAAAATCAGCGGGCATGGAGCTTCATAAGTGGAGTTCAAATAATCCTAGTCTGTTACACAATGTTCCAACGTCGGACCGAGAATACAATTTTGATAATCCCAACTCAACAACATTAAAAACCTTAGGATTACAATTTGATCCTAAAAAAGGACACATTTTGTTTTAGTGTTCAAAAAATTGTGAGTCCAGCAACAAAGCGAACAATGCTATCTGATATTTCCAGATTGTTTGACCCATTAGGTCTCTTAGGACCTTTGATAATTACAGCCAAGATTTTCTTGCAGAAATTATGGATTTTAAAAATTGATTGGGACGATGAAGTTCCTTTACACTTAAGTAGAGAGTGGGAAAAATTCAGTTCTGAATTGAGTCAATTAAAAAATTTAACTGTAGAACGACATGTTTTAACTTCTAAGGCACTGAAAGTTGACCTTATAGGCTTCGGAGATGCTTCGAAAGATGCATATGGTTGTGCCGTCTACATTAGATCTGTATCAAGTTATGGTGACATTAAGGTGTCACTTTTGTGCAGCAAATCTCGAGTGGCTCCCATCAAGGAAATAAGTATTCCACGTTTAGAACTTTGTGCTGCTGAATTACTTTCAAAACTTATCGTAAAGGTTATATCATCATTACAACTTGAATTTCATGAAATACATTTGTACTCAGACTCTACCGTGGTGTTGGCTTGGATTAAAACTCCACCCAGCTCTCTGAAGGTATTTGTAGCTAATCGTGTCACCAAAATTCAAGAGAATACAAAGGATTTTCATTGGCATTATGTTAAAACTGCTGAGAATCCCGCAGACTTCATCTCACGAGGTATTTTTCCTTCAAAGATCCAACAATTAGACATTTGGTGGAATGGACCTTCTTTCTTGTCATCTAGTAGCTGGCCACACTTCAAGGACAATCCTGATGTTCCAGATGATGAATATCTTCTAGAGGTTAAAGGAACTGAAAAGAACTCAGAACTAAATAAGGATTCTATGATTCACCTTTCTCTTTGTACTACTCCTAGTTTTTTAGAGTGTCTTTTTGAAATAAGTAACAATTACATTAACATCATTCGTGTTTTAAGTTATGTTTTCAGGTTTGTCAAGAACTTAAAGGGCGCAGTGAAGACAACAGGTCCACTGAATGCAAAGGAGTTGAATGCAGCAGAGGCATTCTTAATTAAAGGTGTCCAAACACAGACCTTTACTAAGGATATTAATAGTCTCCAAAACCAACACTGTGTGCCTCCAGGTAGTAAATTAAAAACTTTGAATCCTTTCTTGGATTCTAAGGGATTGTTAAGAGTCGGAGGACGGTTAGGTAATAGTAATTTGAGTTTTAATAAAAAGCATCAAATAATTTTGCCAAAGGGTCACAAGTTAACTCTAATTATAATAGAACATTTTCATAAAAAATATTTACATATTGGTGCTTCTTCGTTACTCTATCTTGTTAGAGAAAAATTCTGGCCTCTAAATGGACGTAATAGTTGTAGAAAAATTGTTCATCAATGTATCATTTGTTTCAAAGTCCAACCAACTGTGTCGACTCAAATCATGGGCAATTTGCCCAAGGAAAGAGTTTCTCCAGATTTTGCTTTTAATTGTGCTGGAGCCGATTTCTGTGGGCCGTTTTATATTAAGAGTAAAGCTCAGCGTAAAGGTGTTTTACAGAAAGTTTATATTTGTATTTTTGTGTGCTTTTGTTTTAAGGCTGTGCACATTGAGATCGTTTCTGATTTGTCTTCAAATTCATTTATTGCAGCTCTAAAGAGATTCATGGCTCGAAGAGGTAAGTGTGCAAGGTTGTTTTCAGATAATGGACGGAATTTTGTAGGAGCTAATAAAGAAATTAAAAGGCTTCATGAAATGGTTAAAAAACCAGATGAAAAGCTGGCAGGCTATTTAGCTGCAGAAGGTATTGAGTGGAGGTTTATTCCACCAAGATCCCCACACTTTGGTGGCCTTTGGGAAGCAGCTATAAAGTCGTTTAAATATCATCTAAAAAGAGTTGTTAAGGGAATAAACTTAACTTACGAAGAGTTCTTAACGGTAATTGTTCAAATAGAGGGAATTTTAAATTCTCGTCCTCTTTGTCAGCTAACGAGGACGATTTTGAAGTTCTTACTTCTGCACACTTCTTGGTAAACAGGTCCTTAACATCTTTAACTGAGCCTAATTTAACAAACTTTAAGGAGAGTCATCTCAAAAAATGGCAAAAAATTACTAGACTGGTGCAATGTATGTGGAAATTTTGGCATCGTCACTATCTCAGTCAATTACAACAGAGATCCAAATGGATGTTCGAGAAAAATAGTGTAAAATTAGGAGATTTAGTTTTATTAATAGAAGATAATTTGCCTTGTTATAAATGGGCTATGGGCAGGATAATTAAAATTTATTTTGGGGATGATAAAAAAATTCGTGTTGTTAAAATTAAAACGCAGTCTAGTACTTGTAAAAGAGCCATTTCAAAAATTTGTGTATTGCCTATGGAACATAATTAATGTGTAATCTTTAATTTTGTAAATATGAGTTTTGTATTATTGTTTCTTACATATATGTATCGATTATTGTGTATCTTGTGTTTTTACTAACTTGTGTAAAGGTTGTAATACTGTTTGTTAGTGAACTTCTGTAATTTCTTGAAACCCTGGGGTTTCAAGGTGGGGAGTATGTTATATATTCACGCTCATAGATGGCGTTACTGTCGCGAATCATTTTTGTTTGTATTCTGAAATTGAAATCAGAAGAGAGGAGAAGTGGCATCGATGTTGTTGAGTATGATGTCCTAAGTTGCTGTAGTCAATCATGAGAGATTTTTGAATAAAAAAGTATTTTTACTAGTAACAAAAATGTTATTGAGAGTTAAATAACAATGAATATTAAGAATATATAGAAATATTGTCAGAAAAAAAGTATTAGTCTTAATAAAATTTGAATCGAATCTATAATTTTTTAGCTATCTTCGTGAAATAGTGAAAGGCTGGAATCGTTCAATACGTTTGTTCTGTTATTCTATCATTCTTAATGATTGATGGTTAGTAAGAGAAAAAAAAATACGCCTCATTAAATCCATGATTTAAAAAAAACAGCTACATTCTTGTGAGATGAACTGGAAGTAAACACAAAAATAAAAGACCAAAAAACTTAGAAATAAGGCAAAACATTAATTACTAATTGAAAAGTGAATTCAGAGTACAGTCGGAGTACCGCGTATTACCGGCTGTAATTGTAACATGAAGACGCAAATAGTAAAGAAAAATATAATAGCATAAATCCCAGCTATAGTACATTTAAAACAAGACGTTGACTTGCCTAGCCAGCTTATTCTTTCACCCCAAATTACATACGTAATTTCACGTGATGTTTTATTGCAAACCAATGTAGGATATGACATTAAATGTATAGTTAACTTTTCAAATAAAAGCTATTTGAGCTTCATTAAAGATAATTAAATGATAACTATGTCGTTCAGTTCAATTCCTTTATTGGTCAAATGAGTCTTTCGTAATTTATTATTTAAAGGCAACAAGAAATATTGGTGTATATCTACTTTTATTTTAAACTTCGATCAATTGACGAGAACGACATTTTAAATTGCACACCTTAGTCCTACCTCTCCTATCGTAAAAATGCGCATACATTTTGCCATGCCATATTTAATCTACTCCTGCCAAGCTACACAAAATGTCTTAAGTATAATAAAATCTGAAACACACGAATCGACATAAAACAATAAACACTTGTAAGCGACCGTAAATATTTGAAAATTGCAGAAATAATATAGCTACTCAGTTTTGTGTAAATCAAAGGCATTATGGGTAAATTAGGCAAGTGAGTCATTCGTAAAATCTTATACAGAGAAATTTTAAAAAAGACAAAGAAACATTCTAATACTATAATTTTATTAAATATAGAGAGAAATAATTCTCCATATGCATGAAACTTCCCTTTCAAAACGTTATTCATTTATTAGCAAGAATATAAGAACTTTATTATATGAAACATGGAAAATATACTGGTTGGTTATTTTTTATTCTTTATTTTAAAATTAAATGTAAGTTGTTTACAACAGTTTTTTTTCCTGCAATATATTTCCGTTAAATGTTCATCTTTGATTGAATGTGCCGGAAGTAAATCAATATAATCCACAGGGGAAGGATGCCCGTCTATATCCCCAGACCCTGGGTACTCATTTGAGTCGTGTCTTACCACCAGCATAAACTACAGTGGGGTTATTCTATCGTAACTGGTCACCACACTGGTGATATGCGAAGGAAAGGTGCGGTTAAATAAATTTGTTGACAGAAGCAAAAGAAACTGCGCTTCAAGGAGAAGGGTCCACATTAAACAACTGGTGATCGCAAGGTAAAACGCATGCGTATTTCTTCAATAGCAGCGCCAATCCCCTTATTTATCATCCTTACCTCGAATTAACTACAATGTAAGGCAACTAAAATTTGTAAAGTTTTTACCTACGAATTTATATTTACAAACGTAATTGTGTTGAAATGAAGTTCTTCACAAATGTCTTACAATCTACGTTTTGTTTTAAGAAAATGATAGGGACTGGTACCCTTTATTTCTTGAATTTCTAGAAGACCTGATGCATTTTGCTAAGGTGCGAGCTAGTACAGAATATTTTTATCAGAAGAATCATAAAAATTATAGTTTTAGGTTAATTTAATTTTTTTTTCTATGATTTACTAAGCATTTCTTACAATTTTTGTATTCCCAAGTTAGTTTTTAGCTTTTACTTAAATATATTTTTATCTCTGTATACAATTCATTTAAATTTCGATATCTGTAATTTTGAGGTTAAATCCATCTTCGTCAGAAACAAAAACTGAATACATATTATTTCAAAATAGGTTTGGTTTATAATCGAATCTTTCTGAACTGATATTGGCCAAGTAAGCAACAAATAGCATTAAATATATTTTAATCTTAATGTTCATGCTTTATACGTTTGAAAGAAACTTGTCAATATGAAAGGCTTCTGCTGAACGTCAAACATAAAAATATTTTATATTTTATTGATTTGATTTACTATACATTTTAAATATACTAATGGGATAATACTAATATAATTAACATACAGTTTGTATTATAATTAAAGTATTATTTATTTTTTTAATGCAATTTGGTTACTTGTATTTGAATGAATTGAATGCTTATTTTCAAAACTTTTAGGTAAAACGTAATTTTCTTAATCACATAAGAGCAATGCGTAATTCTTTAAACGTTATTCTTAAATTTAGCTTTTAAGTTATTTAACCTTTAACTGGAGACAACAAATTCGCATACTGCTCAACGTGTTTCTCCCTAATACCTTTAAGTCCCTATTGAAAGCTAATTCCAAAGGAATAGGTTATTCTTTTTACTTCTGTTTTTTAACACAAAAAATCACCCACAGTTATTACAATGTTTGGGCTCGTCAATCCACTTGAAATTCACTTGTATTCTTCATGAGCGATCTATGATTAGACCTCTTCATTCCAGCGCTACTATTTTTTATTTTTATTATAATTAACTATGCTACATCAACAATTTTATGAATCGGTTTGAAATAGGATGGGCATTATATTCAGAAACAAAAGCAGATTTTTTTCTTGGGCTTGAATATTGCTGAACAAATATAACCTGATTTAGTTTCACATAGTTTAAAAAAATTTTATAACAAACTTGGCACATTTCAGAAGAATATTTTGTATACTATAAAGGCGCTCTTTATACATTAGCAGTGTATTTAGAATTTTCGGATATCCAAGTTATCCGAAAAATGGAATTAAATAGGTTCCATAAAAATTACAGTGAAAGAAACCAAGAATTGAAACCAAGAATTTACTTCTAAGTCAATGTTTAAGCGCATGTAACATCCATGTAAAAACGAAATATTTGAACAAGGATTTCTTTCAAACTTCACACATAGAGTAATAGAATTGTTTTATATCTTAAATTTTAAATGCGAAAAAAAAAGGTTCAGTTAAATTGAATTTATTCAATAACTTGTCTTTTTGATTTATTTGTTTTTACTTTTATTAAATTTATCGTCTTAAATAAAAACGTGTAAAATTTTTAACTCATTTAAGGATTGCACTTGGGGACCATTTGGCGACTAGGCAAGAAACTTGGAGTAATAATTAATTCAATGAATAATTAGTTTAATCAGTTAATTTTAATTAATTATAAATAAAATATCGTACTGTAATTCAAAACTATGGCGTTTTGAAATTTTCACTTCAATTTGAGCGAGGCTATTACCGACGGATCTTGCAATTTTTATACTTGTTCAAGTGACGAGGACGACACCTCAGCTGGTTCTCCCGTCTCCTAACTTCCACACCACTCCAATGGGAGGACTTAAGGTCATTAAAGATTTAAGTTTATACAAACCCGGCTAAGCGGAGTGTCTTTTGTGTTATCTGGGCTCGAACGCAGAACTCGACGAAAGCCTAGAGTCCACGGTAATGAAAACTAGGCTATCACGGCCACTGCGCGTCTTTAGAAGCATCATGGTTTTTGAACAAGAACCAAATTAAGAAATCATAAGCACTAAGAAATTGATGCCAAAATTTTATTTATTTAGTTACGAGAAAGTAGTAAATTTGTATTGGGAAGCTTTAAGAATAAAATAATACAAGCAAAATTATTTAAACAAAAACATGCTTAGTTTTAGTTCAGTTTTTATTAACGTCGCATTAGAAGCAAAATAAGCGCTATTGGCGACGGAGCTCGTAATTATGAATCAATGTCAAGTGACAAGGACCACATCCTGAGCTGGCATCCCCTCTCCTAACATCTACACCGCACCAACGGAAGGACTTTGGGTCGCGACAGATTTAATGTGTATCAGCCACGGCTACACGGCGGGTCTTTAGCGGCTAAGGATCGTCCCCGCGACTGAACGAAAACCGTCTGTCTCAAATCCATAACCATGACAACTAGGCTACCGCGGCCCCCCCAAAAAACAAGCACTGAACGCAAGTCCCATCATAAATATATGTATATATCTTTATTTTTTCTTTTTAATAAATTCATAGGTAAAGATTCCCTATTTTCATAAATTCAGGGTATATGCAACTGTAAGTATATAAATGCTGAAAAATTAGCCTGTAAATTTATTACAAATTACATGAAAATTTTGGAATCGACATTCTAATACGAATATGATTCATGATTATTAACTTGTATCTATTGAAATTTCTCGATTATTTAAATTCCGCATTCGTAAGTGATTCATGCTGGATCATAAAGCTTAAAAACAGTTGGAAATCTTAATCAGAAAAAGTACTTAGTGTTAACATTCTTCTTACTTATATTCTTGTGAGAATAACTGGGGTTAACCGAAAATTCAATGTATATTAACTGAAAAATATTTCAATGCAGCGAATATAAATGACAAGGTGAAGGCGGGAAAAGAGGAAATACTTATCATAGTTTGCATTTGTATGAATTTCTATCAACGTAAGGAAAAATACAGTAACATAAATAAAGAGATTCCTTCATAGCACATAACGAGGAATTATGTACGTGACTTTGGACTTCCCACACACAAGATCAAATATAAACAAATCGTATCTTTCTTTATCAGTTACATTGCCTGACTGGTTCAAAAAGTGTTAACTGGCATTTTAGTTCGAGCACGGGAAGTATGAGCAAATATCCAAGATTATTTGAACTTAAGTGAATTGATTATAAAAAAAAAAAAAATTGAAATTGCAGACCATTATATTACCTACGATACCGTAACAACGAGCTAACATTGAAATTGTACGCAATTAGCATGTATCAACACAGCTACTGAAATTCTTTTTTTTGGAAGCATCGCTCCCAGAAATTTTCCTTATCTATGTAAGTAGAGGCATAACTTATCAGAAGTACAAATTGGATCCTTTACTTTTCCATAGAGATTACAAAGTACAGTAAACACTGGTGATCCAAATCAATAACGTACTTTAGTGAACATTTCCATCTTTCGGCCGTCCATAATGTAAATGAATTTTTTTTCTTTACATTAAGGACGATGATTAAATTTGTTTGTCAAAGTAAAGCTACATTCGCCTGTCTCTCTATTAAAGTACCCAATTACTTGTTTACATTGTATAAATAGTTGATTTTTGTTTCCATTACGTTTACACAGTAGCATGAAATTAATTTGATTTGCCTTTTTGATGTGTTGAATATAATACTGCTTCGGTAGCACTTCGGTAGCACTTCGGTAGCACTGAAAGAACTGGAATAATCTAAAAGATCATAAATTAGAACATGTTTTTGAAAGTTATAATATATACAATATACTTCTATATATTTCGTAGGAAGAAAAAAATACCTTTATTTTTATGCTTTCAAAACCTCCTCCTAGTGTCATCCATTGACAAAAATTAGAATTGTTTGATTATTTGTTTAATTTTATTTTTCCCAAGAACAAACCTTAATCTAGCAGTTCTAAGACATATTAAGTTTTCCCCTTAAGTTTTGAAATGTGGTCAAAGAAGAAAAGTTTTGTTAGCATCTCAGCTATGTGTGAGTTACTGTCATAATGTTCAAGTTAGATTGTACCATTTCTATACAAATGATTCAGTTTGTGATATTTCACGCCTATGTCTTTGATTCTTGAATCACTTTTGGGAGTTTATGCACAGATGATACAAGACTTGTTGTCATCGAACAGTCTATTGGGATGATATTGTTTTCTGTCTAAGGTCTTTCAAGAGAAGTATCAGCCACTCGATTTCCTGTAATGTACTCTGATTCGTAAGTTTAGTTCAGTTTAGATTTTATCTACGTTACAAAAGAAAAAAACCGAGGGCTATTGGCTATGGACTCCGTAAATTTGAGCGTCAGTCAAGTGACGAGGATGACATCTGAGTTGGCAGGACCTCTCCTAACTTCCTCACTACGCCAACGGGAAGACTTTGGGCCACGACAAAATTAACGTGCATTAGGCCCGTCTACATGGAGGGTGTTTAGCGGCCTCTAATTCGCAGGAAGAGAGAGCAATACAGTTCCGTCTTTTCGAAAATGAGGAAATAGGGTTGTTGCGGATAAGAAAGACATATCCAATTGTTGAACTTTTGTAAGAAATATAACTTGCCCAATTGACGTCGATATAGCTGGTGACGGCGGGAAGACTCATGACAAAGTGATTGATAACAAGATTAAAGTCTTTCTTTCTTTTTAAGTGCATGATTAGTTTTTTCAGTGCTGTCCATTCATTTTCCGTAAATGTTTCATTTTTTCTGCTTAGTTTGTTCATTGCTACTGATACGCCTGGTCTTGAGACTGTGGATTACAGAACAGGTCCGATTACTTGTCTGTATTCCTAGTGTTCTTCTAAGTTTTCTATATTGTCTTCATTTTTTGAGTGCGATTTATCCATTGGTATAAAAGTTACCTTACGATTCTTCACGCTAATCCCTTCGAGAAGGATTTCTATTTTCTTCGTATTGTTAATGAAAACATTTCTACTTTAATATCTTAGGATGTATATTCCAAGATAGTTCTTTACTTCTCTAAAGTCTTTAATCTGGAAACATTTCGCTGTTTCACTTATTTTGTTCTCATCGTAACTCGAAATCATAGATCATCGGCATAGAGGATTTCAAGTTTCATTTTACATTTTTCTCTTTTTGTTAATTATCTACAATACCTTGTAGAAAGTTGTGGCACTATAGTACTTCAGTTATCTTTAGTTTTTATGCTTTAGCTGCTTGTTCGTAGCAGTACAGGTATTTCTTTAATTTGCAGATTTTCTGTTCTCAACTGTGCTCTATGTACCCATCTGGCTGTTTCATATAAATATCATCATGAAGATCCCAATGATGAAATGCTGTGTTTATATCGATATGTTTCACTTGTATCCTTCTGTAAACTGCTGTGATCAGAAAAGACCTTATGGTGGTTTGCTTTATACCTGGAGCGAAATTTTCATGATAGTCTGTTCCGAACTTCTGGTGATATTATTTGGCTCCAAGTCTTCTTTATTACAAAGTATTTCCATCCTTGTCAAAATTTCTTTTAAAGGTCTATTAACAAATTTTAGATTTCTTTTTCCCTTTGGTAGTTTTACGGCATCTCTTGTGTAATTGTAATAGAGAGATTTCATTTCCTCTCCTATAGCTTCTATCCACTTATTCTTTTTTTGTCACTGCTTCTATGAGCTTCTTTAAAATTTCCAGGATCGTTTTTACTTTCATTAGATAGGTAAACAAGTCTATCAGGAGTCTTCCTTTATTTGGCAAACCTGGGATATACCATGGGTTTAATTTTTGAGGTGTTATCTTATTTATCATTGAAAACATCAGAAAAACATTGAAAAGATGAAACAAATTTAACAGAGAAATATTTTGAAACATTTACGTTGCCATTTTGAAATGTAAAAATATTAAAAATTTAGGGAATATATGAAAAAAAAATATCTTATATCACAGATTGGTGAAAAAATTGAATGTTGAATTATTTTAATGACTTCTTACGAGAAGCTTGTATAGTATAAAATCAAACCATGAACGTCCCACTCAAATGTCCATTAAGTCCCTTGTGAGGTCGAAAAATGTCATGAACATACCGCTGGCCCATTAATGTTTCAAGTACCACTATTATAATTGAACCAATATTATTGACTACAACCCCTACACCATTAAGTATGCTCCGCCGGACAGTGTCTAGCGCGACAGGATGGGAGGAATTATATCGGTCACCGGACCACCTCCATACCAGAACGCTGTTAGTATCATTTTCCAAAAGGAAACGGAGCTCATCACTAAATACCAAGTTGTTATTATCTGTAGTATTCCAAATCCCATTGTTTTAGCTCCACTGTAAACGGAATCATCAAAAATTTTCGTGTTATAAGCAGTTGGAGAAATTGGTGCATGGACTCCCTATTCGGCCCCTCAAGGCATCTGAAAATTGTTTTTGGAACAACAGGCATCTCTACGTCTGATTGTAATGTGGGAGTAGATACTAAAATATCTACGAGCCCTTGCCACACGATCTTCGATATTCACTCTTCTTCGCTTCTCGATTGCGAAACAGTACCAAGGTACTCCACACGTTAGTACTGTTTCGTGTCCACGGTTACCTACCAGCTCAGACAACACAGTCAGAGTATTATGGAGAGTAACGCGGTGAACAGCCTGCAAGATTTCAGGTCAATGATCAGACCCTTCTTAAACTCACTTAACAATAAGAAAAGTCTTCTCACATATCTACCAGGCATTCATCATTTACTTAAGTTTTCCTGCAGAAAGATTATGAGCGTTTTATATCTGAATTTTCTATTATTCGCTGGTTTATATTGTTAAAACGTTCACATTACAGTGGTTGGTGTTCATAGTCGTAGGTCAACAATTTTGGATCATTTTCGTTTCGGAAATAATTCAACAACTTTCAGAAAATTCGCAATTGTAGTTCACGTACTCCTTAATACATTATTGTAAAGATTTCTGAATGCTTATGTTAATTTTTCATTTACTATGCATTACATTTGTGGTGAATGTAATTTTAAGATTTATTACAAATATTGAAGAGAAAAATGTACATTCATAACAATCTAACAATATATTTTTGAATATCAAGCTGTCTTCAGAAATCACGAATAACTGAAGTAATTCAATATATTTAGGCTTATATCAAAACTTTAATTCATATTAACGGCAAAAAAAGAAAGATGTAATAATGGACATTATTAAATTTTCTGCCTCATACATTATGCAGTCCCAACACTCTGCAGAGAATAAAAGGGTTTCTCAAGAAAAGGAAGGTTAGAAAACTGAAAATTAAGGCAATACAAAATGTAGAATTTCTATTGAACTTGGTTAGGTATGAAGAGACTTGTAACACGATTTATTGCTTTAGGTACATGGAATAAGTTATGGAAAATAAATTAGCATAAATCTCAGAGTTGTACGTAAGACATTGTGTACAATGATGAATTTGCTTTTGTGTGGATGAGAGAAACGGTCCATGTTTCATCAAATTATGAGATTCCACAACTAAATATAATTTGTTTTCATGCTTGCTAATTAAAATTTAAGGAACCCTATTTAAATTATTTCTACCTCAATCATTTAAGCTTCTACATAGTTTTAACGATTGTTTCATTACGTAAAATTTTAAAATAAAATAACAGCTATTGGCGATTTTTCATGTTTTTCTTGCTAATAACCCCGACACATTTAATATAAATCAGAAAAGACATATACAGAATTCTTCCGATGCATAAGATCTTAAATCATCATTCTAAGGGAAAACAGGTAACTCTACCATGCGGCGATAAAATTTCAGAAAACAAAGGAAGATTGCAATTACTCAGGGGTATGAAAAAAAACATAACTGTTAGTAGCATTAAAATTGAACCTAAGACAATAAGTAATATGCATTTCACCCGAAAATCTTGAAAAACAATGTAATAGACCTAGAGCTTTTTTTCACTAAGTTATAGGGAGGGAGTTCCCTACTTTCTTGAAATATCAGAGAATTTCAAAAACAGGTTCAAACGCTTAAACATAGAAAGAAAGCAAGATTTATATTGTTAGAAACATGAATAAAGCAGTGGTAGGACAATCTTTCTGAAGAATAATGTAGCGTTACCAGTCAGTCAAGGAAGAATTATCTTTCTACAAACCAATAGAGCTCGAAGCAACATCATTACAATTACTATCAGTCTGAAAAGGTTTTTAAAACGAGACAAATATAAAGGTAATAAATTGCATTGCACTCTATACTGAATGTGCCCCGGTGCAATTTTCACAGATGTAAATGTCCTACATCTAGTGCTATCTCATCCCCTGAAAGAAGTTCTCCCAAAGGCTTAGAATCTCTGGAGTATAGTAAAAAGTGTGTCCGTATGGTACAAATGATTCTACAAGCTATCTTTCGAACTACGCTAAATCTAAAGAAGGCTCAATGAAAAAGTCAAAACTTGTTTAAAATTCTTGCAAGATTATTTAGTCGCAACCAGAAATTTCAAGATTCGAAAAATAAGAAAAAAATGAATTTTAACAATTTAGCATAAATTTAGCTACGAACACTCCAGGGGGGGGGCGGAGGTCACTGGATGGAACATATTATATTTGTAAGAGTGAGTGATTGAATATAAAAGTTATTGGTGCAAGAGCCAGATGTGAGTCTGCTGCGCCAAACAAGAATTTACTCTGTTCTAAACGAACAAAATTTCAAAAGATACAAAAATTGAGTTTCTAGTAGAATGATAGATGTTAAAAAAGGGTCGCTAGGTTACACCGGGAGTGCTTCACCAGTGTTTGACAAAGACAGTAAACCAAATGTCAAAAGAAAATATCACAAGGTTGTTTTAGGGTGATGGTGCCCGTCCTTACCTATAGAATGCATGTACCTGAGGTCCCCTGATATAATTTCTAGGTGCAGGGTGCTTGACTTTACCACCAGAGGTTGGGTATCCATTTTAGTCGCCTCTTACGACATGCATTAGATATAGTGGGACTTTTCTGTTATTCCCGATCACCGCACGTGATGTATAATCGTAAGAAAATGGAATATTGTAAGAAAAATATATTAGCAAAAATAGAGAAATGCATAAAACATGATGTATATTTACGTGAGTGACTTTACATTAAATAGTGATGTTTGGTAGTTGATCAAATTTTGAACTTTCCACTCAAATACTCATTGAGTTTAAGCAGATGTAATTCAAAGAGCTCTACTGCTAGATTTACTTTAGATTCCTTGACAGATTAGAAGACTGGTGTTTATTAACATTACACACAAAATAAACACGTGGGTTATCGGCATCGGTCCCCGTTGCTTTGGAAAATCATTCAATTGTCAATAAAGCCTCATCAAAAAATGCCCCCTTTTCCAACTTTCCACACCATGAATACTACAGGATATTGAACTTTGAAGAATTTAATATGTAATAACCAGATAGGAATAAATGTGTTTAAAGAAGCTGAAAAAACAGGGAAATTTCAATTATTCAAAAATTTTAATTAAATTGTTTTCTAAGAAATAAAATAATTTTCTTAATAAGTTACTTTATTGATCCAAAATTTAACAAACAAGGCTGATTACTTCAAAATGCATGTTTATTCTTCAATAAAATAAAATATGTTTACCACACGCCTGGTGTTTTTTTTAGGATACCATGCATTCTGGCTGAAACGACTATTACAACACGTGATGGTGACAAATGATTCTTCAAAGAATCATCTGAATGGATTCTTTAACTAACTGTAAATTTGTGATACCATACTGGCGATAAAATGTCGGGATGTTTCGTGACGTTCTCTTCCGACATTCAGTATGATTATCCGGAATAAAAACCACTCAAAAAAATCCACTCGACCTTCCTCTTTTAAAATACGTTACCATATCATGTGATTTTCAAGCAAAACCATTTCTAAGAAATTTGGAAAATAAGTTTACATCAGAACTCACTGGAGAGTTGCAACAAGCGTTTCTAAGGGAAAATATAAATAAGTATATACTTGATAAATAAAATAAATATGAAATAGTAAACCTTTTCCTAAGATTACTTCAATTCTTTTTGAAGCACCTTAATGTTCTTTTTGAATTTTTCATACATCTTGATACTCATGCAAATTTTATATGAAGAAGTTAATGAACTTAGGGTGAAAGACATCCAATAAAGTATTGATATTGATCTAAGTAAAATAAATTTTAACAACTAAGTTTTATCAATTAAGTTTTAAGTAAAATAAATTTTAAAAATTAATTTTAACATTTAAATTTTAACAATGCATATGTTTCTTGAAATAAAATTAGAAGTTTTTTTTTAAATATTCAAGAAAGTACGTTTTAATACATTTAAAAAATAAGTATCATTGGCTATTTATTGGGTAAAAGGAAAACTAATTACTTTATTGTAGTTTCCATAAATGAATAGATATTTGATCATAAGCACACACACCCTTAACCCTTTCGCTACCGGAGGGAGAAAAAAAAAGAAGTGCTGCTCTGTGCCCGCGGCTTCTTACCGAGGAGTGTCACGCTGGGCACAGACGATTTTAGATATTAAGCGTAATTCGCAAAAAAAATTCCTCTAAATTCGACTATTTATTAGAATATTTTGGTTTTCTAGTATATTATTTAATATGCATTAAACTTAATGCACAGGAAAGGAAAAATATTTAATAGAAAATGGTATGTTTTATGCATACAATTACATAAAAAATCATATTTAAGAAAACACAAAATATACTTACTACTGACTACTGTTACATAAATATCATGGTGTAATGTTGTACCATTACATGGAATATTTTAATATAAAATATTAATATCTTGTTAATATCTTATTAATATCTTATTTAATATTAATATCTTATTTTGCTGTATGGTATTTTTATAAAAAAAAAAAAAACGTACAACGCATAGTCTAACGTCACACGTCTTTTACACATATTTTATCAACTTTTGACACTTTACGCAAGATTTTGAGCATAGGGCTCATCTTTTTTGTTCTTTTCGTCATTTAATAGCTATGTATAGATTTGAATTATTTTCGCGATCATCAATTTGAGATTCATTCATTAATTCGCAAATCTCAGTATCAGACAAATAATTTCATTTTGTAATAACTGTCGCTAAAATTAAAAAAAAAATACCGCATAAAACTAACAGCTGAGAACATTAGCTACTCAAAAGTCTAAACCATATAAACATCCATAAATTGTCATTCAAACTTCTGAGAATAAAGCAAGGAAGAAAGATAAAGCATGCCGAAAGCAACTGCACACTTTAAGTCATGTCATTACATTTAAAGAGCCGTGACGAAACACGTGCTTTTAACAATTACTCCCCCAACTCCTGATAGCCAGTAGTGAAATCTAACCCCATATCATCAAGTGTCAACAATCCAAATAAATTATCTATATAGATTTCGCTGCATTGTAAAACCATTTAGTAACATTAAAAATAATAAAATAAAACGTTCCGATCAAACGCATCTAATGTGATATGCTTTGCACAGAAAAAAAAAACGCAAACTTATGAAATATGATACGCTATGCACAGGAGAGCAAACGCGAGCGTAACGAATGTGATACGCTGGGAGAGAACGGGTTAAGTATTGAATATTAAAAAGAATACCTACAAAAAAGTTTGCAACAATATTTTTTACCAAATTTATCCAGTTCGTCTTTTTTGATTTACCCTTGTAAAATTCAAATGCTTACTTATGCTACTATATTCCATTGGCCATAGAAACAATTCAATATTTCGTAGACAATGTTTTGCTAGTTATATGAGCAGTGCCATCAATCTTGGATTGATGATCAATGTGAATTATAATGATCTATTACATGATAATTCATATTGATCATCAATCCAAGATAATTTATATTGATCATCAATCATGATAGTTCATATTGATCATCAATTGATTGATGAATATGAATTATCATGGTCTGTTACAACTTGAAATCTGACATCAATATTTGACATTGAGTGAGAAATTATTCGTGTACTTGGATAAGAAAATGGAGAAAAACTGATATATCAACTCATTTCTGAGTGTAATTTCAACACGAAGGACAGATTTGATCAAAATATATAAAATATTCTCGTATTTTTCAAGTGAAAATCATATTCAACCCCACGTACCTAATATAAATAAATATATTCGTATTGTTTTATCAATTTTTGCCTTCATTTGCCTTTTTCTTTGAAAAAAATATTTCTGCAATAATCGAAAAGATTTGTTTTTAAATTTTAAATGAATCTAAATACTATAAAAACTCTGATTTTTTTTTCTCATTTATTTACACTTTGGCTTAAAATTTCCAGTAGCAGTTCAACATGATGTATAGCGAACTGATTCATGACAGAATTTATATTGAACTCCGGTGAGAATGTACCGTCTTCTTCTTGTTGTACCGTTGTTGTCTTGTTGTTGTTGTTGAACCGGTGTGTCTTGTAACACAAGTTATTGTTTGAGGAATATGGAATATTGTATGGAAAAAAAATTGAATAACTCCCAGAGTAGTATTTAAGATATGGTGCGTAATTATGTATTTCAGTTTGTATGGATGAGAGGAGATGTCGATGTTTGATCAAATTATGAGCTTCCACAATTTTATATAAATTATGAGCTTTTTGCATGCATTCTGTGTGATCTATCACTGCCTTCACCATTTAAACTTCTTGATTTGTTGAACTGTTCGATAACGTATAAGTTTAAAGTAAAATGAAAGCAAATTGTGGTAGTCCACGTTTTTTTTTTACCTATAAACCCGACACATTTAATATAACATATATTAGCCCATACGTACACAGAAATCGCCAAAAGAAAAAGATCTTGAATAATCACTCCAAAGAAAAACAGGTAACTTTGTAACGCAGCTATAAATTTTAAGAAAACAAAGGAAGATAACAATGACTCAGCGATGTATAAACGAACAAAAATGATGTTAATAGCATTAAATGTGAACCTAAGCCAAGATGTAGTACGCAAAGTCATACGCAATTAAATTTAAAATCAAACGAGAAGCTCTATTTTCACTAAGTTGTGGGGAATTCCTTACATTCTTGAAATATCAAAAACTTAAAATATTAATATTTAAAGCTGAAACTCAGAAAGCAAGCAAGCTTTTTAAAGTTAGAAACATGAAAAAAAGAAGTGGTAGGACATTCTTTCTGAAAAATGTAGTTTTATTACATGTCAGAGAAAGACCCTTTTGACCAAACCAATTTGGCACGAAGCAACATCATTAGAATTATTTGCTGTCTTAAAACATTTTATAACGAGGCAAATATAGAGATGATGAATTGCGTTGCACTATAGTTATACTGATTACGCTCTAGTGCAATATACACAGATGAAAATATTCACTATCTAGTGCTATCTCATTTCCTGAGAGGAGTTCTCCTATGGGTTATAAAATTCTTGTGTATATTAAAAAGTGTACACATGACTCTTCAGATTGTGTTTAGAACTGCACTAAATCTCAAGAAGCAACTGAACTTGCTTAAAATATCCGTATTTTTAAAATATTAATTGGACGAAACCTGAAATTTCAAGTTTAGAAAAATAAGAAGAAAATCAATATATAAAACACAAATTTAGCTAAGAACACGCCAAGGGGAAGGAGGAGGTCACTGCATGGAACAGATTGTGGTTGTAAGAGTGAGTGAGTGAATGTAAAGTTTATCGGTGCAAGAGCCAGATATGACTCTGCTGCGACAAACAAGTCTTAACTCTTGTCTGGACGAAAAACATTTCAAAAGAGACAAAAATTGGTTGACTATTAGGATGATGGAATTTAAAGAAAGGTCGCTAGGGTATTCCGGGAGTGCGTCACCCGTGTTTAAAAAAGACAGTAAAAAATATGGGAAAGAAATCATAAGCGTGCTTCTGGGTCGTGAGATCGAAATTAGAGAAGGATGCCCTAGAGTAACCCTTGGTCATTTCATTCATGTTTACCAGAAACAGAAACTCTACAGAAAGAAAAAGATTACTAGTGGGCATCTAAGTCATGAACCCTGTGCTAGCTTAAATAAGGTAAGTCCCTGAGTTCCCCTGAAATAATTTCTAAGGGCAGGATGCTTGGCTAAATCCTTAGACGCTGGATCAAAATTTTAGTTGCCTCTTACGACATGCATAAGCTACAGTTGGATTATTCTGTCATTTACGGTCAGCACACGGTCTTAAAATAATAAGACTATGGAATAATGTAAGGAATATATTTTAGCATAAATAACAGTGACATGCATAAAGCATGATGTATATTTACATTAATGACTTTGGATGAAATAGGGTTGTTCGGTGGTTAATCAAATTTTAAATTTTATACTCATTTAGTCATTGAGTTGAGCAGATGTAATTCAAAGAGCTCTACTACTAGATCTACTTTTGATTCCTTGACTGATTAGAGGGCAGGTGTTTATTAACATTGCAGTCAAAATGTACAAGAATGATATTGGCGTCGGTCCTAATTGCCTTTGAACATCTTTCAATTGCCGATAAAGACTCATGGAAATATTCTTTATTTTCCCATTTTCCTCACCATGACTACTTGAGAATATTGAAACCCGAAGTATTTAATATGCAATATTAAAAAATTCTGCATATAATAAAAGTATTTAAAACGCAATTACAAAGGTAGCACTAAATCTGTTTAAAGAAGCTGGAAAAAAAGGAATTTTCAATTTTTCAAAAATTTTAATTACATTATTATTAAAGAAATAAGACTATTTTTTTAACTACTTAATTTCTTGATAAAAAATTTTACAAAAGAGATTGATTATTTCAAAACATGTTTATTGTTCAATACAATAAAATATGTTTACCACACGCCAGCTGTTTTATTCAGGATAGCTCCACTGAAAAAACTCCTCTCGCTCTTTCTCTTTTAAAATACTTTACCACGTCATGTGATTACAAGAAAAAACCATTTCTGAGCAAATTGGAAAATAAGTTTACATCAGAACTCTTTTGACAGGTGCCACAAGTAGTTCTAAGGATAATTTAAATAGTTAAGAATGTACTTGACAAACAAAAAAAATTATAAAATAGACAAACCATTTTCCTAGATTACATCAATCTTTTTTGAAGCAACTTAATGCACTTTTTGAATTGTTTGATACATCTTGATACTCATGCAAATTTTATAAGTAGAAGTAAATGAAGTTGATTAGAAACATATCCAATGAACTATTGATATTGATCTAAGTAAAATAGGAATATGTTTATTGAAATAAAATTAAAAGAATTTTTAAATATTTAAGAAAGTACGTTTGGGTAAATTTTAAAAATAAGTATTATTGGTTAATTTACTGGGTAAAATGTAACTCATTACTTTATTGTAGTTTCCATAAATGAATACATTTTTTATTAAAAACAAATGATCCTTTAAGTATTGAATATCAGAAAAAAAAAACCTATGAAAAATGTTACATCAATATTTTGTCCATATTTATCAACTTCGTCTTTTTTGATTTACCCTTGATAAAATCAAATACTTGCTTATGCTACTATTTTCAATTGGCCATGGAAATAATCCACTGTTTCGTAGATAAAGTTTTGCTATATGAGCAGTGCCAACCATCATGGATTGATGAGGAATCTCAATTATCATGACCAGTTAAAACTTGAAAATCAGACATCAATATTCCACATTGAAAGAGAAATTCTTCGTGTACTTTGATATGAAAATGAAGAAACACTGATATAACAACTCATTTCTTAGTGTAATTTCAACACGAGGGAAAAAAAATTATCGAAAACATATAAAATATTCTCGTATTATTCAAGTGAAAATCATATTCAACCCCACGTACCTAATATAAATAAATATTTTCGCATTGTTTTATAAATTATTGTCTTCAGTAGCCTTTTTCTTTAAATAAAATATTTCTATAATAATGGAAATGTTTTGTTTTTAAATTTTGATTGAATCTAAATATTCTAAAAAACGTGAAATTTTTCTCAATTATTTACACTTCGGTGTATAATTTCCACTAGCATTTGAACGTGCTGTATAGCGGACTGATTCATAACAGAATTTATAATGAACTTGGGTGAGAATGAAGAGTCTTGTAACACAAATTAATGTTTCAGGAATAAGGGATATTGTATGGAAAATAAAATTGAATATATCCCAGAGTAGTATTTAAGATATGGTGCGCAATTATGTATTTCAGTTTGTGTGGATGAGAGGAGCGGTCGATTTTTGATCAAATTATGCGCTTCCACAATTTCATATCAATTATGACCTTCTTACATGCATGCTCTGTGATCTCTGCCTCGACCATTTAAACTTCTTGATTTGTTGAACTGTTCGATAAAGCATAACTTTAAAGTAAAATGAGAGCAAATTGAGGTAGTCCACGTTTTTTTTACCTATAAATCCAACACATTTAATATATATTAGCCCAGACATACACAGAAATATTCAAAATTCAGAAGAATAAGATTTCTTGAATCATGATTGCAAAAAAAAAAAAAAAAAAAAAAAAAAATTTAAAAATTATTATTTATTTTTTAATAAAAAAAAAAAAAAAAAAAAAAAAAAAAAGTAATTTTAGAATGCGGCTATAAATTTTAAGAAAACAATTACAATTACTCAGCGGTGTGTAAAGGAACAAAATTGTTGTTAATAGCTTTAAAATGTGAATCTAGGCCAAGATGTAGTTCGTAAAGTCGTCTGCACTTTAATTGAAAATATTGAAAAACAATCTAAATGGACAAGTACTTTTTTAACTAAGTTGTAGGGAATTCCCTACTTTCTTGAAAATTCAATACGTCATATAATAATTTGCGAAACTAAAAATTAGAAATTAAGTAAACTTTTTACTGTTACAAATATGTGAATAGCAGTGGTAGGGCATTCTTTCTAAAAAATTTAGTTGGATTACATATAATGCGAAGACCATTTATCTGCAAACCAATTTGGAACGAAGCAACATAATAAGATTTATTGCTGACTTAAAAGATTTTATAACGAGGTAAATATAGAGAAGATAAATTGCGTTGCATTGTATACTGAGTGTGCTCCAGTGCAATATACACAGATGAAAATGTCCTCTATCTAGTGCTATCACATTTTCCTGTTAGAAGTTCTCCTATAAGTTAAGAATTTCTTGAGTATAGTAAAAAGTTTGTCCCAATGGTACAAATGGCTCTTCAAGTTGTGTTTAGAACTACACTAAATATCAAGAAGCAACTGAACATTCTTAAAATATCTGAAATCTTATAAGATTAATTAGATGGAACCGGAAATTTCAAGATTCGAAAAAAAGGAAGGATATAAATATACAAAACACAAATTTAGCTACGAACACGCCAGGGTGGGAGGAGGTCACTGCATGGAACAGATTATAGTTGTAAGAGTGAGTGAGTGGATGTAAAGATTATCGGTGCAAGAGCCAGATGTGAGTCTGCTGTGACAAACAAAACTTAACTCTTGTCTGGACGAAATTGGACAAAAGAGAAAAGAGACGAAATTGGCTGATTAGAAGGATGGTCGAATTTCAAGCAGGGTTGCTAGGGTATCGCGGGAGAGCGTCAACCGTGTTTAACAAAGACATTAAACAACATGGGAAAGAAAAAGTTCAAAATGGTTCTTCGGAGTCCTGAGATCCAAATTAGAGAAGGATCGCTGGATTAACCTTTGATAGTTTCACTCGCGTTTACCAAAGACAGAAACCTTATAGAAAGAAAAAGATTACTAGAGTGACTCGGGGTAATGAACCCTGTGCTAGCTTAAATATGGTAAGTCCCTGCGTTCCCCTGATATAATCTCCAAGGGCAGAGTGCCTGGCTATACCCCCAGACGCTGGGTACATATTTTAGTCGCCTTATACGACATGCATAAGTCATAGTGGGACTATTCTGTCATTTATGGTCACCACTCGGGTCTTATAATTGTAAGAATATGGAATAATGTGAGGAATATGTATTAGCATAAATCACAATGAGATGCATAAAGCATGATGTATATTTCCGTTTGTGTCTTTGGATGAAATAGCGTTGTTCGATGGTTAATCAAATTTTAAACTTTCCACTCAATTACTTATTGAGTTGAAGCAGTTGTAATTCAAAGAGCTCTACTACTAGATCTACTTAAGATTCCTTGACAAATTAGAGGGCAGGTGTTTAATAACATTACACTCAAAATAAACACGAGGGTTATCAGCTTCGGTCCTCGTTGCTTTTGAAAATGGTTCAATTGCCAATAAAAACTCATTAAAATGCGCCCCATTTTCCTACTTTTCACACCATGACTATTACAGGATATTGAATCCCGAAGTATTTTATATGCAATAACCAGGTTACACTAAATGTGTTTAAAGAAGTTGAAAAACCAGGGAAATGATGAAATATCCAAAAATTTTATTGAAAAGTATATTGAACTTTTTGTTATTGGATATTCTATTCTGTATTGACATATATTTTATTAAGGAATTTTTGCTGTGTTTTTTTTCCTCGAACATTTATAAGCAAAATTCATAAATTCTTTATTTTTCCTGAAAATAAATGTTAATAATACATAGAAATATTAATTAGTAAAAAAGTTTCAGCCTTAGCCAATATTGAATTGAATATTTATTTTCGTGCTGTCTTGTGAAAACTGTAGAGTCTGGAGTCTTTCAATACGTTCGTTTTGTTTTCCGTTCATTCCTTATGACTTCCGATTAGTGATGCAAGAAAAACTTCCCCACCTCATTAAATCCCCGGGTCCTTGTGAGATGAACGAAAAGTAAGGTCGAAATGCAAAGACCTAAGTCTCAGAAATAAGGAAAAATTTAAATTAGAAATTAAAAAGGGATTACATAGGAAAGGCGGAGAGCCACGTATCACAGGTTGCAATTGTAACAATATGGAAAAAAAATCTATGGAAAAATATAACAGCAGAAATCCCAAATTAGTACATATAAAGAATGACGTGGACTTGTCCCACTAAATTATTGTTTCATCCAAAATTACTTAAGTAATTTCACGAAATGTTTTGATGCTTACTAAGGATATAATATTAAATATAAATAGCATTCCAAACAAAAGATCTTTGTGTCTAAGTAACTGCAATTAAATGAGTTCTGCGATGTTCATTTCGATTCCTGATTCATCGAACGAGTCTTGCCAAACGTTTTATTCAAAAGAAACAAGAATTATAGATGATTATCTACTTTTTTAAAACATGAGTTAATTAACGAGATCCACTCCTAAAATCGCACTTCATAATTCCATTTCTTCACCGTAAAAACGAGCAAACATTGTGATCCTGGATCTTTGTAACATACATAAGTCTAGCAACATAAATATCCTTCAGAAGCATCAGGTCTTGAACACGTTACTGGGCATAAAAACAACCGTTATCAGCATGCGAAAATGAATGCTTATAATTTGCGGAATGGATGTATCCACTCAGCCTGACTGAAATCTACAGTATAAGGGTTAAATTTCGCAAAGGATTAATTCAATAAATGTTATGAAATATATAATTGACATATGAACAAAATCCATTACAATATCCTATGTTTTTCAAAGCAGGTATAGAGAAATCAATCTCTATATTCATGAAAGTTCCCCTAACAAACTTTACTTTTTTATGAGGAAGCATACAAGAACTTTGTTGTGAGAAACATAAAAAATACAGTGGTTGGATTATTTTTTTTTACTTTAAAATATAATTATAAAGTAGCTATTCAAGTTTTTTCCCTTTAATATTTTTCTTAAATGTTTATTTTTATTGGATGTGCCCTAATTGATACAATAAAGAAGGAATTTGACTGATCACACTGAATGACTGTTGACTCTAGAAAGACCAAAATTCCACGTCACCTATAATCAAGTCTACACGGATAATTTATGAAGTTGGAACCAAGTATTAGAGAGGAAATAATGAGACTAAAAGAAACCAAACGTTAAAAAAATAATTTCATATTAAGATACTCGAATTTTTTTTACTGTTATTATACTTTTTTATTATATTTAACATATTATTTATATTAAAATTAAGAGGCTAATATTCGCACAATAGGGTGAATAAACCGGTGACAAATATTAACAAACGCAAATCTTTTGAATCAGATAATAGAAACGGCACTGCTAACGTGACAGCATCATAATTATAACATTTCGACGAGAATTATAACATTTACGATATTTTAATATTGAGAATATAAAACAATTGTAAATGTAAACATATTAATTTCAAATTACATTTTTTAGCTTTTAAAGATTGCTGATGAATTTATTTCTCAAAAGGATGGTTAAACTAGTCTCAAGGTTTTATAATATATTTTTAAATTTAGTTTTTAAACTATATTTAGCTCGATGTGATACAGATTGTAAGTAATCAAAAAGAAATAAAAAAAATTCTTTTTGATGATTGCCATCTAAATAATCTATAAAGGAAAATACAATAACCTGAGTTTGTTTCTTAAAGTTCTATCGAACAAAAAAAAAGAATAATCACTAAGTAAAAAAGAGATGAGTTCAAAAAAGAAGAGCCGTAATTATAAATTAAAGACTCTAAAATATCTTTGCAGATCATACGGAGCAATCTCTGCAATTAATTCCAAGGGTAAAATTAAACTTAAACTTCAGTTATAGGAATATCATTATTCAGTAATAGTTTGATTTAAAAGAATCAATAAACTCTTATAATAGTATTAGAGTAATGAAGTTTATTATGAAATATTCGAACTAGTTTCGCGAAACAATATTTTATTTATCTATTTCAAATAACTTGAAGATTACATTGTCAATATACCTGAGAACTGTTGAGTGATAAGGTAGGCTTCCGATTGATGACTTTGGATATGATATGTGTTCTGTGTTTAATAAAATTTCGCCAATTAAAAGCTTTTAATCAATTTGTGGGTGTTCCTTTTCAAAAAATTCATTCATTTTAATTCTCTGAAATTAAATGAGCTCCACTTCGTCGAATTAAATAATTTGATTTGTTGAAATATTATCCTTTAACGGCTCATTTAGAATAAACAAGAGGTATATCCTCGTAATTTTTAACATGGGTCACGTGACGTGGAAGACAACTGAAAGCTCAAGCCAATCTCCAACCTTTAATATTATCCCAACGAAAGCATATTTTGCCACGACTTACTTAAAGTACATCAGCCGTGCTTCACACTGCGAGCTTAGAAGCATCAGGGATTGAATCATCGGGCTTGATGGGCAACTCAATTCTAGTTTAGTTTTTTATTAACGTTGCATTAGAAGCAACACGAAGGCTATTGTCGATGAACCTCGTAATTTTGAACCACGGTCTAGTGACGAAGACGAAACCTGAGCTGACACCCCTCTCCTAACATCCACATGACGTCAACGGGTGGACTTTGGGCCCCGGCATATTTAACGTGCATCCGCCATGGCTACATGGTTGGTCTTTGGCGCCAAGGATCGAACGTGCGACTGAACGAAAACCGTCGGCCTCTAGTCCACAACCTTGACCACTAGGCTAGCGCGGCCCGACAACTCAATTTTAACAATTCGAGACCATTCATACACTTTAATCACGGTTTCCATAAAAATTATTCAGTTGCATGGAAAGCAATGAAATCATAGTACATTGAGCGTGAATTAAGTAAGAAATAGTTCTTAAAATGTATGCGATTAATCTTAAAAATAATCCCTTCAAAATTAATTTAAATTATATGATCAACTTCACATTTTCACGAATAATGATAAGTAACACTGTCTAAGAAAAGGAGACGTCAGCGTACATTTTAAGACAATGATATAATTATAAGAATTTAAATTTATAGTGGTTGTACATTCCATTCGGTGTATGATTCCAATTTTCAACTAGATCTTACTATGTTTTTGAGTTTTAATATCCAATATTTTTATTTGTGTATTCATATCATTTTTTATCATATAAATATTAAGAATAGTTAAAAGTATTGAATCAAAAAAAGATTGTTTAGTCTGAACTTTCATTCACAAAAAAATTTGCATTTAAATCTGTCGTCGTAAAAGAGAAAATGCCCGAACTACTTCAATAGGTTTGATTTATTATCCAATATTTCTTGACAGCAATTGAATCGAGAAGCAAGAAGTAGCTTTGCATATCATTAATTGTCCAGGGCTGTCTTTTACACATTTGAATATGATTGTAATTGCTTATTGATATCGTTTGGAGAAACAACTCAAGGGTTTTTGGCAAAGGACCTCGTAATTTTGAATCGTGGTGAATTAATAAGGACGACGCATGATACGGAAAAAACCTTTCTAAACCTCCAACCTACGCCAACTTGAGAACTTTTGAATCCGAACAAATTTAATGGGCATCAGCCCAGGCTAAATGACAGGCTTTTCGTGGCGTCAAGGCTCGAAACCCCCAAAATTTAAAAACAATGCCTGTCATGAATCCTTGACCAAGAAAACTAGTCTTCTGCGACAACTGAAGAAAAGTACATAACCAGCTGTCATTTTCTTCAATTCAAAGCGGTTTACTGTATGAAGATTATCGCTACATATCTTATATAAATACATAAAATAACGTGACATTAGGTTAAAAACGTCACTGAATACATAATAAATATGAATAAGCAATTTTATAAAAATAGACATTGATATCTATTTAGGTGCTTTTTGTTAAATCTAGTCGCATAAAGCGGTTCGAAGAAATGCTTTACGAAGTCTTTTAAGTATGTAATGATTGAACTCGAAATCTCATTCAGAATTAGAGAATTTTGAAAAGAAAAAAATTACATATCAGAATCAGTCTGTCATTTATTTTTCTTCCTATTGGCAATTAATTTTTTGGGTTGTATATTTTTGGCTCATACTATGTATCATAGCCCTCAGGGGCTAATCCTTATTCAGGAAAGTGTGAGAATCATGACCCTGAGATACACAAGAGACCTTTTTGTTTCTCATAGATATTCCTATCCATATATATATATATATATTGAAGTTTTATGAAAGAATAATTAAAAATATTTAAAAAGACAAAAATCCAGACAGAAATGAAAAAATGAAAGAAAAATAAATGAAAATGTGGAACCCAGCAAGTCAAAAAGAAATATCGGGCTGAGGACCGAATAAGCGGGGTTAAACTAGTTTAATGGTACCAACCTTCCCCCTTTGCGACTTGGTAGGCTGAATTGGGAAATCCAAATTACAAAAGAGTTAAATGATTAAAAGATGCAAAAAAGTTCAGCGATAAAATCTATAATTCTAAAAACTATCAACAAATCAAAATATAAAAAATACTTACAAAAATTCTAAGAAATGAAGATTCAAATATGTGAGTAGTAAGACGGAATTTTCTTTAAGCTTCTAGATGTATAACACATACTCAAAATGAAAAATATATAACACGTCATCACCATATAAATTGAAAAAAGATTTAAATCGTTGTTTGATTGGTAATAAAGAGTAAAAGGATACAAACTATTGGTTGGTAATAAGTTGTATGGTAAAGGAGTGTAATGGTCCAGAGAGTGAGGAAAAATGTAAGCAGTGTAAATGCAAATAAATAAAAAAATTACTTCTTCACAGCTAGACCACTCACAAGCCGACTTTGTGGACCTATTGTTGTGTGGTGGATTTGAAAATGGATCACGATTCGCAAAGATGTTTAATGTATTTGTGATGTATATAAGTAATTAAGAAATTTAATGGATAATCATGATCTAAACAGTTGTTGAATAATTTTTTAATGTTATTAAACTTGTCTATTTTATGTGTGGTTAATTTGTTATTACGTAATAAAAAGCCCAATAAAATATTCCTATAAATAGATCTGTGTAGATTACTGTTCCAAAAAGGAATTTTGATTAGATGGAATTCGAATCTTTCTCTTTAATCATAAATATTGCTAATTAGTCTATTATTAACAATTTGCAAATCAAGATCTAGTAATTCTACCTTATTAGAATTAAGATTAGTTTTTAATAATTTGAGATAATTAGGTTAAAACGAAACATTTGGTTTAAATTCCTCAGTTTTACCTAAAATAATTAAATCATCTATAAAACGATAAAGTAAGGAAGAATCATTATCAATCTGTTGTAATTCATAAAAATGTAAATAAAAATTGGCCAGACAATTACTAGATGGACCTCCCTGAGGGAGACCCTGAATTTGTTTATAGAGATTCTGACCAGAAATTATAAAATTCTCTTGTAATACAAGTTTAACGAGAGTATTGAATTTTTCCTGTTTTATTGTTTGATTTAAATGATATTTATTGTATAAAATTGCAAGAACCTTAATTAAATCTTGAATATCTATTGAGTTAAAAAGGTCTTCAAAATCATATCCATGTATAGAGAATACCTCTTGTTCCTTCATGTTCTAGACAATTTCAAGGCTATTTTTAATAATAGCAGTAATTTCAATAGATTTTTGAAGAATGGATTGTAAGAGTTTGCTAGATTTAGTGATATAGGTGTTATATCCATTCGTAATACTTCGAAATTTGACAAGATTTTTGTGAAATTTTGGTGTTAAGAAAATATATGGAAATTTAATTTTTGTAAGATGTAAACCCAACTTCTTATCGAATGCCAAAAGACGATTATTTATTTCTCTGTTACTATATTTGGATAACTGGAAAGCATTATTATTCATTACATGTTCATTCAATAATTTATGATAGTAAAAATTGCAAATAATTGCATAATTTGCAGGAACCTTATCTACATAAACGATAACAAAATACTTCTGCAAATCATCTATAGCAAGTTTAAGATCTTTTATTGTAATTTCCGTATCCACTTTAAAATTCAAATATAGAATTTTCTTCAAAACACATGACCTAAATTCGTCAAATGCCTCAATTGGCAAACCATATTTACTTATTTGATTGCAACTTTGAATTGACAAATTGAATTCACAAAACTGCAACCTTAAGAATAAAATTGTCAAAACCATTAGTAATTTATTTTCTTACTACAAGGTTACTATTAGTAATCATGAGCCTTAATCCAGTTCCTTTATTCATGAAACATCTCAATATATCGCTTTTAACGATGTTCATGGTTGCCGTAACAACGTGTTAATGGAATGAATCAACATATTGTTTGTATTATTTGCATTTACATACTTGTGGTGTTTGTGACTCTGAAATATTATTGTAATTAAAAATAGATCTACCAAGTTTTTTATTGTACTTAAAAGCTCTTCTTATCCTGATATTTTTAATCGGAAATAGAGCCATGTGTTTTTGAAACACACCAGAAAAATTAATTTTATTATATGATTTATTCATAAAAAGAAAGGTGCAATATTCTGTAATATATTTTTCATCAATATTCAAATCAGTTTTCATTTTATGGCAATCTACATATATCTACAATGATATGAAATCCTTGAGTATCCGGAATAACTTCATTATTCAAAATATTCATGACAACATTTACCTCTCTTTTATTAAATCCGAACAGAATGTGCTTAATATGTCCTATGAGATAGTTTTTTTCAAATTCGAATCCCAGTTGAAAATTTTTTTCTTTAATAGTTAAATCATTACATATATATATATATGTGTGTGTGTGTGTGTGTGTGTGTGTGTGTGTGTAATGATTTAAATCAATTACCCTTAATTACTTGCTATAATATTTTAATTTATTAAATTCACCCATTCTCTCCCTTAAAAGATAATGTTCATTTGCATTTCCTGACCTCCTTCCAAAGTATCCTTTTATTTATTACATCACGCGCTCTTAAAACGAGTTAAATCCGCTCAAATCGATTATAAACCTGACAAAAACAATCCCTTTTAATTCCTTGTCTATTATGATATTTCCCCAAAAATCCCTCTATCTATACCACGTGATTCTGACTTCTGACATTTCAAGGGAATTTTCCCTCGTAAAAAATCAAAAACACAACGAAAAACGCTCTCTCCATATGCTCTATCTTCATGCTCTTCTCTCTTCTTCTTGCTGTCTAATGATGCAATAGCCTGTAACCAACGGCGAAGTGGAAATGGTCTCTCTCTCCACTTAAAATAAAAGCTCTGTGAAAATTCAATACGCCTCAACTGTTATTTAATATTATGTTACATTTAAAGCCGACAGGATCTTTACATATATGTATGTCGATTAACAATTCCCTCAGTAATTTCTACCTATAATAATAATTTAATTTACAAAATTTACCCATTCTCTCCTTTAAAATATAATGCTCCTTCGTATTTCCTGATGCCCTTCCAAAGTATCCTTTTTTATTACATCACGCACTCTTAAAACTGCTTAAATCCGCTTAAATCAATTATAAATCTTCCAAAACAATCCCTTTTAATTCCCTATCTATTATGATATTTCTCCTTAATCCCTTTATCCATACCACGCGTCTCTGACGTTTTAAATGAAATTTCCTTCATGCATAAAGAAAAACGCAGCGAGAAGCGCTCTATTGTCTCCGCTTCTTGCTCTGTTATAATGCAATGGCTAGAATCAAAAGGCGGAGTGGAAACGGTTCTCTCTCCGCTTAAAATAAATGTTCCGTGAAAATTCAATACGCCTCGAATTTATTTGACATTATGTTACATTTAAAAAGTTGGTAGGATCTTTAAACACACGCACACACAAATATATATATATATATATATATATATCTTATAAAACTTATTTTTCATCAGAATTATCCAGCTTTCGCTTTTGAGCCATTTCAATAAAATATTCTCTCAAAATTAAACAAGAATAGTAATTAGATCAGCAACAATTAGATCACTAATATTTTCCCTGATTTTGAAAAAAATTTAGGTTTTCCATACTGCCATTAGTACGGTATAAAACTAACTAAATTTTGTAGTGGGTATCGTTTACGCAGGTAAAATGCATGGACGAACTCAGCTCGTCAGTGCGCACGGTTGAAAAGTTTTGCAAGACGAGTGAGGCTCGGATGCAACCTTTGGGATCAAAAACTTTGGGCAAGAATTTCTCGTCTGCGCTCATTTTTGTTGCATAACACGAATGCGAGATGGGCTCTTGGATGACCATCAAAGCCTTAAAATAGAGCAAAGAATTCAGATATGAGGTAATATCAGATATGCTTCAGGAGTAAATCAAAGAGGAGTATAAACATCATGAGCAGTTCGAGTTATTCCAAAGGGTAAGAGAAAATTTTCTTTATTAATGCAAAATATTTGAGATTGTCGTATATTTGAATGAATTTGATTGAAATATTTAAAGTTTAATAATCAAGAGACAGATTTTCATAGCTTACAGTTTGTTTGTTTGTTTTTTAATTTTTTGAAATTCTGGTTAGGAAATCCTTAAACTCAGAGGTATCTTGAAGGTGTGAAATTAATTGTTGCTCGTAGAAAAAGTTTATAAAGTAAGTGAAAGGATGAATCAACCTAATAAATGTGTAGTATATACGTCTAAGATGGGGACATAATCACTACGAAATTTTAGAGTTTAAAAAAATATTAATTACCTTTTGACTAATAATCAACATGTAAAAGAAATCTCTACTGAGGAGCAAATACATCGAAAAAGGATTTCCTATTTTCTGCTTTTACATAAAGGATCCTCAAGAAAATGAAGACACTTTGCATGGAATATTATGAAAGTTGATATAAGTAAAAAGGAAAGTCTATGTCATAATGAAAACTAAAGGAGTAACGAGGTTATGCGATTGTTGTGAGGGTTGAGAGAACTTTGTATGAAATATTTTAAAAAGTTGTAGATAAATAAATAAAAATAAAATATTTTTATATTATTAAATCGTTTTTCTATTTTATAATCGAATATATTTTATAAGTTATATTTTTAATGAGTGGAAGATTCCCTGGTCAAAATTTTACGCAAAAACATTTTTACCTATATGAACAGGAAATCACAGCTAAATTATCTTCATAATCACAGTTTAAAAGTCATTATTTTGTGTTTTAACATCAAAGTTAATTGATGTGTTAATTTTGAACCTCGGTCAAGTGACGAACACGACATCTGAGTCGGCACCATCTCTCGTAACTTCCTCACCACTGACATTCGCCTCACACATTTAATGTGCATCAACCCCAGTTACGAGGCGAGTTTTGGCAGCCAATTATTGAACCCGTGACTGTAAGAGAACCGCCGCTCACTAATCCGATAACATGACCACAAGCAAATCTCTTAATCAGTTAAGTGAAAGTATTTAAAATCAGTAAATTGTATGAAATCGTATTTATGAAGTTATTTTTAAAAGTTTAATCGTACTAAAAAATTCATCTAGAATATTTATCCATTTTTCTTTATTTTACTGAAATCATAGGAACAAATATCCCCATTTATCTTGACGCTCTACAAGTGTTACCATTATTGATGAGCTGAAGATTAATCAAAAACCCAATAATTTATCATAAGATATCGGTAAATTATAGTGGTAGAACATTATATTCTGAATTTTACAATGATTTACTATATTTTTCTAACAACTTTTAAGTTCGTTTTTAAATTTTATTTCTGTATACATTTCATTTGTTATCAAATAAAGGTAAAGAACTTTTATAATTTTACTCTTTAACTTCATTGCATATAACTTGACAACAAATCCATCTTCGTCAAAAAACAAAATAATTTTGGAATGTTTCAAAATTGATTTGGTTAATTATCGAATCTTATTGAACCCAAAAAGCAACAAATATCATTGCATACCTTAAATATTAATGTTCATGCTTCACATATTTAAACCCAAGTACTTAAGATGCAGGCTTCTGCTGAACACAAAACATGAAAATATTTCATAATTTAAAGATTGGCTTTTTAATGCAATAATAATAAGCTAATGGAATATTATTAATATATAATAAACATACTACTTTCTGTTTGTTGCGATATTTTATGATAATGTAATTCACTTAAGTGGGATGGTTTGATCAGTAAAAACATCATAAACACATATTGTTCTATTCCAAAGTATGGAACAGTCTTAATAATATTATTTACATTATTCAAAATTTTTGTTTTTCTTTCCCTTAAATTTCTCTTCTAAGTTTTCAGAAACTTATTTGGTTTTTGTTTTTAAATTTTAGTTTCTTTAATTAATTACAATAAATTTTACATGAGTTATATTAATTTTACTTCGTTTTTTTAATGATTTCTTTAATTTTGTAATTTCTTAGATATTAACCTAGTGAATTTATGATATCTATGATTAATTAACCTAAATGATATATTGTAAAATATAATATTGATTTTTTGTACGTATATAAATATATAATTCTTAAAACTCGTGGGTAATGAACTTCATATGTAAAAGTAATAATTTTAATATGTTTGTTTTATATGCATATTTTTATTATTATAAATTTTATAATTTTTCTTAAAACTCTAAATTAATAATTTTTTTGATTGACATAAATCTCTATACTTATAAAAGGTATTATTTATAAACATTCATTATATTTACATAGAAAGATTTAAATATATTAAGGATAGACAATAACTTTCAATTTTAAGTATTTTGAAATTTACATATTTTAGTGAAAGCAGGTTGCATAATTAACAAAGGAAAAAAAAGGTAAAAAGGTGTATTAGAGCTAACTTGTTTTGTTGAAAGATGTATCGTAACGAAAGAATTTTTGTAAAAAATTTGTATGATAAAATAGAATACTACATGTGTATTATTAAATATACCATTACCTCTAACTGCACATCTGTATATTATGTAAGCCCGTGTGCATTCAGGAAATCCCTTCTTTATTCACGGTTTTATTTAATTGTTGTAGTGAACAAAATGGACACGCGAGAATGAATAATTTATGTAATCCAACCGCTTTCGGAAGAACAAATCTGCTTAAGTATATTTTGCAGGTTTGATTATAAATTACTGATTGGAAATAACACATCTTTAAGAACTGTATTTTTGCGTTCGTCTGAGGCTTATTCCTTAAGGAAAAGACACTTTCTGCGGTGCAGCATCGTCAGTAACAGTACGAAACTTCAAAGGATTCTAATTATTTACGCGAAAGTTTTTGAACAATTCCGCCCAAAATATGTAATGTAGTTAGAAATAAGTGAATGCACTCATCAAACACTTCTTTACCTCGGATACGGTTACTGAGTCTCATGTCTGTAAGATAATTTAATTTCTTCGAAAATTCAACTCTGACCGTCGATCTCTCATAGAAATTGATGACACGCTGCTGAGTACCCGTGTATTAAAATAGTAATAATTGGGATTTGAGATTTTCAAGAAAGGTTTTCAAACTATTTTGTTTTGTATGGATATTCAAAAAGTAGGTTTTTTTTTTCTTTAATTCTCTATATAGCTTCAAAGCACTTTAAATATCAGGCATAATTGTGAGCCAGTTTTATTACTGCCTAGGACAGGGGTGGCGAACCTTTATGTATCAACATACCATTTTTTCTTTAAAAAAGGCGATAGAGGTCATAGACGTGCCGTCAAATAATTTTGACTTCGTGATAATTGAGATTATAATAATACTAAATACTATCAACTCAAAATTCTTTACTTACTCCAAAAAAAATACATTTTACAATGTCTCAGTCATACGCGTAATTCAAATTAAATTAACATTAATGTGACTTATGTTGTTGCTCAATCTTTCTGTTTCAATTAATTCCAACTCTTTCCTTGTTTCAATAATTTTTGAACCCATATTGAACTAAACTGGAAATCAATAAGCTGCATTTCAAATTCTTCAATTTCCAACCAATCGAATTTGGACAAGTTCAGTTTATCAAATGAAGTCATAACAGAGTACATAATAAACTTGAGTGTTTCCGATAATTTTTTGAATTGAGAAAATCTCGCTGAAAATTCATTGATTGATGAATTAATTCTAGAAGTAAATTCCTCAGTGACTGTTTCTTCGCCTGGTTTCTTATGTATATCTAAATCGTTGATATTTTTGCTTTGGAAAATACTTGTAGTTTCTTATAATAATATCGTTCCTGAAAACATGCATTCATTGAAAGTTGGCATATGTCTGTAAGAAACATCGATTTTGAAAGTCAGTAACATCCAACAACTGTAAGAATCGTTCAAATTTTCCTCCTTTTACAGAAACAGTGATTTCTTCCAAGCAATCAACAAATCTTTGAAGTACGTTCTCGCAGCTCAACCAGCGAACATTATTATACATCATTAATCCATTACACACCGAGCTGACTTCATTCAATAAAGCATCAAACTCGCTTATTTAAAGCCTGTGACGAAATGAGATTGACTATTTTTGTGTCTATCGCATTATCAAGGAATGTTAAACCTTGCCCGCTATTCTTGGAGCACCATCAGTTGCTACTGAAATAATTCTTTAAAAATCAATTTATTTCTCAGCAAGCGAATTTTTAACATCCCTACAAATATCTGTGCCCTTTGTAGTTGTTAGCAACAATATTATTGCAATTAATTCTTCCTTGAGGACGTTTCCAACGCAATATCGAGCAAAAACAGCTGAACGTGCAGATTTAGTGACGTCAGTGCTTTTGTCAAGACATAACGAAATAAAAGGAGTGGAGTTAATGTCAATTTTTTGTTTATTTGCTACATATCCGGCCAATTTCAAGATTCTTTCTTTTGTTGTGTTTTTAGATAGTGGAGTATCTGAGGAAACGTATGCTAACCTAACCTTCAAAAAGTCTCCCTCTTGAAAAAGTTTATTATGCTGAGCAATGACATTTGCAGCCGAGTAACTTGCTGCACTTATATAACAGTTTTTGCCTACATATTTATTCATAGACATTGACTGTATTTCTGTCTTTCATTGCACTTGCAATTAATTACTTTTGCTCTGGTTCGCTTATTTGACTAACGAATTTGTGATTTGTTTCAAAATGCCGTTTTACAGACGATATTCTACATACCACTGTTCCAGAACATAAAACACACACCACTTTGTCGTCTTTACTAATCATGCTGTATTTCTCAGTCCACCAAGTTTGAGATTCTCTGATACACTATTCTCTTGTACTTTTTGTTTTTTACCGAACTAGCCATATTAAGTAATAGTTAAAAATCGTAAATATAATACAAATAAATTTTAAATACAGTTGTGTCAACGAAATTGACTATTATACTATACGTAAACAAATTATGCGTCATTAGCAATTGCAGTCCACGATATAACTACTATAACAAATAAACACGCTTCTTGCCAGCCATCCCGCGCATGAACACTCCTTAGCGTAGCATCACACGCGTTCGTTCGTAATATTCTTCATAGTGAACTTTGTGATTGGTGGCGTGCCCAAAATATTGTGTTGCGTGCCATTGGTTTGCCATCCTTGGCCTAGGAACTATTGGCACTCTGCGTGCACTTCAATACGAAATTCTTTCAGATATTAAACTGCGATCACTATACGTATTGAAATGAGAATATATTTTCACTATAACGCAATTGGCTAGCCTTTAGTATCGCCCAACCAAATTTTTCGCTAAAATATAAAGCCAAATTTGGAGGTAATGATAATTTCTATTAACCCATAAAACATCCTATTTGATGGCATTCTAAGCAATATTTAAGATAGTTTTTTATATGAAAAAAAGAAAATAAATTAATTTTCCAAAATTTTGAAGCTCTATGAATGTTTCAAAGAAAATATACAATAATATCATTAAAAGATCAGGTTTCACTTGTGAAGGTTCTTCCTGCGAAAATCATGTCCATATTCAACTTGAAAGAAAAAAATAATTTTTTGACGAAATAAATTCTACATACTTCAATAAAATAATTAAAATATCTTTTAGGTACACAAAATTAAAATTCCTAAGTTGTGCGAATAATTTTTAAAACAAATGTCACGAAAATAAAGAATCTTAAACTCGGCATTTTATTTTTATCCTCATGTCCTAATACTCTAAAAATTATCTATAAATTTGTTATACATATATTTATTTTTTGAACATAGAATTTCGTTGGAAATTTGATGGCAACCCTTTTCTGAAACACGATAATTGGCTCCAAAAAATGGCGTCAAATTTCGCAGGTGAGCGGTACTAAAGCTGATCTATCCTTTTAATCCTCAAAACAGGACTGAAACAAAAAATCCTGCATCTAAGAAAAGCTGAATTTAACCCGAGAATTACGTCAAAAGTGAGAAGCGAGAAAATAAAATATTAGAAACGAAAAAAATCTAAGTATTCTGAGAAACTAGCAATAGAATTGTCAAAAAAAGTATATTTATATTGTTTGGCCCTCGATAGCTCCTTTTTGAAAACTGATCTTATTAAAATAACACACACTAAGTGGACTGTATAAATTTTCTCACATTTTATTTCAACTGCACACTCTGCGCGCTCAGTCGCGTCTGCTCTTTTTTTTTTCATTGCAAGGTGACAGCAGCGCCTTTTCACAAAAGCGGTCAGGGGCACAACATATTGCCCGCCTGGACAAATTTGAATAATTTTCAACATAATACAAAGTATACATTATTAATTCACAATAGATAAAATATTAAAACAATTAAATACAATAATAATGAATAGTAACACATATACATATACAATTCAAATTGACAATCAATCATAAAAAGGTAATTTAATAATCTTGTTTACTGGATGTTGATATATACCTTTGTTTGATTTAGATGTTACAACTCTTATTATATTATCCTCTCTTGCGTGGACCTTAATTACTTTTGCTAGGTTCCAATTAAGAGTTTCAAAGTTATCCTCATTTTTTACCAGTACAATTTCATTTTCTTTAAATATTTTCTCACCTTTGTGCCATTTGACACGTGATTGTAAACGATTTAAATACTCTGATGACCATTTTCTCCGAAATATTTGAGTAAGCTTTTGTACCAATTGCCATCTATTTAACTTATTCATTGGTACCTCAGTTAAATCTGGATCTGGTAATGCGGTTAACGACGATCCAACTAAAATATTGGCTGGGGTGAGAATAAAATCATCATTAGGATCACTAGAAATACTACTAAGAGTTCTAGAATTTAATATTGCCTCTACTTAGGTAACAAGGGTGCTCAATTCTTCATAAGTAAGAACGGCATTTCCTACAACTCTTTTTAGGTGCGATTTTAATGATTTAATGTCTGCTTCCCAAAACCCTCCGAAATGAGGGGTAGCAGGTGGATTAAAATGCCAAATGATGCCTTCTGAGGCACTGAATATTTCAATTTTCCCTGTATTTTCCTTATTGAACAAATCTTTTAGTATTTTCTTTAACTCATTATTTGCTCCAACGAAATTTCTACCATTATCACTATAGATATCACTGGGTTTTCCTCTATGGGAAATAAATCGTTTTAAAGTACACATAAAAGCATCTGAGCTACAAATATTTACAATTTCAAGGTGAACTGCTTTAACAACATAACATATAAATATACATACATAACATTTATACAATTTTTTAAATCGACCAGAAAACAACTTAATACTAAATGGTCCACAAAAATTAATACCGACTTAAGAAAATACTCTAGAAATGTTAACTCTGGCACTGGGCAAATCTGCATCATTTGGTTTTTAGCCTTAGCACTTACCTTAAGGCATTTTAAACATTTATTCAATACTCTTTTGACTGTTGATCTACCATTTGTGACCCAGAATAGTGTACGTAAGTTAGCCAGTGTGGCCTCAACACCTGTATAGAGATAAAACACATGATAATGATCAATAATCAAATCATACATATTACAGTTATTAGGGATTAACATAGGATGCTTATAATTTAAAGGTTGTTCAGAAGTTCAGAATGTTGCAGTCTTCCGCCAACACGGAGTACATTCTTCTCGTCAAGAAATGGAGACAAATATAATAATTTACTGGAATTGGATAATTTTTCCCCTTTCATAATACACTGAATATCTTTTAAAAAATACAAAAATTGCACACTCCTCACTAAACAAATTAAAGCTGCAGATAATTCAGGTACAGTTAAGTTGCCAGTAGTTCTCTGTAAGGGATTTCTTGTACTTTCCTTAAATCACATGCAGCATGCAATTATTCTTTGTAGTTTCGTAAATGAAGAAAACTTATTAATAATTTAAAGAATCATACTGTTGTGCACTAAAAGACAAACTGGTTCTCTTTGATGATCCTTTAGCTCTCTTTGGTATAACTCATTATTATGAAGATCGTAACAATCACTACGGAAGTTCACAAGGCACTCTTGAAGAAAGGATGGACCGAACCACCACAAGTCACTTAATTGAATTTTCTCTGGATCAAGTCCTCTCGAAATTATGTCTGCGGGGTTTAAATCCGAAGGAACATGATGCCACTGGTTTATTCTGGTAAACTCTTGAATAATCACTACTCGATTCGCCACAAAAGTCATTAATTCCCTAGGTAATTTTTTCATCCACGAAAGAACTATTGTAGAGTCTATCCAATAGCAGACTGATGCAATATCCATTTTTAATGCATTCTGTACTTTATGCATTAATTTTGTCAATAAAACAGCACTACATAACTCCAATCGAAGTATTGTTACCTGCTTAATTGGAGCTACACGCGACTTGCTCGCAACTAGCTTTACTTTAATTTTAACTCAATTGACCGTTCTAGCGTATATTGCAGCCCCATACGCCTTTTCGGACGAGTCACAGAAGCCATGGAGTTCAATCACTTTAGCGTTTTGAATCAGAATGCATCTTTCAATATCCATATCGTTCAACATCATTAAAGATTTCACAAATTCTTTCCATTCACAAGCTTCTTTCGTAGGAAGCGCCTCACTCCAATCAATTTTCAGCAACCACAATTGTTGCATGAAAATTTTGGCCTTCGTGATCACTGGACCAAGCAATCCAAGTCGATCAAAAAGTCTAGCGAAGATGGATAAAACTGATATTTTAATAGGATGAGCATTTCGCTCCACTTCTACCTTAAAGGTAAAACAGTCCGTTCCAGACTTCCAGAAAATTCCTAAAGTTTTTATTTCATCCGTAGATGAGAATTCGTATTCCTTTTCCGCTATTGGTGTAAGCTCTGAATTATTCCCACACCATTTGTGTAATGACATTTGAGCTGTTTGTGAAATACATAAAATCAATTCTACGTGCGAAAATAAACAAGGTAAAAGGCTTACCTCGTTTTCAAATCCAAAAGGCGGGATGAATCAATCTGCCGTTTCGCTTCAAAATCCTAAATGGCAATTTGAGTTGTTCCGGAAATTCTACACAATAACTACATCAAAGAATGACGTCGAAAATTGTTATTATTTTTGCAGAATTATATTAAAATAAGATTATCTACAGATATTGAATTTGACACTTAAATTAGAATACAATTATCACTCAAAAGAAATATACACGACCGATGAGTTCGAAAGTTCAGTTCGTAATGGTTTGTTTTCCCGCTCCAATCTTCACTTCCCTTCAGAAAACGTCTGGTTTCCTCAGCTCGGTGGCGTAGCTTGTAGCAGAACGGAACATTCTCCCACCATTGAGGTTCGAAACTCTGAGAAGCTCAATCACAAGCCAAGTCTTTGAGGGGGCTTAATCACTCGTCCAGTCCTGGTCACATATGAAGAAGCAGAAGCAGCATCCTGAGATGGTCGCTCCGGTCCAGCAACAGGGGAGGCAGACTGCCTTTGAAACGCTTGCTTGTGAAGTAGGTCTCCTACTGGAAGAGGGTCATCTTCAGACTGAGAGATCTCGAGAGGGAATAATCTCTGTATTGGGCGGAGAAAAATTCCATTGTCTGTCTTCACTTTGGCTAGTCGAACAACATTATCTCTTCCAGGAAATATCTCTATTATTTTGGCCAGAGGCCAATGAAGGCGCCGTTTATTTATGTCCTCCATGAGAACAACATCTCCAATACATAATTTTTGAAGCACATCTCTCTTCAGAGCATGCTGTCGTAATTGTCCGAGGTATTCACTCCGGAATCTGTTGCGTAGATTGTCTCTAATTCTTTGTCTGTATTTAGCCCTTCGACTCAAAAGCTTGGAATCCACTGAATCAATATCAGGAATTCCTGATGAGGGCAATTCCTGCAGGAACATCATGGGGGTTAGTGGTGCGGGGTCTCGGTTGTCTTCTGAAACATAGGTGATAGGTCGAGAGTTTATTATTTGTTCACAGTCGCACAGAATGGCATTTAGTTCTTCGTAACTCAATGATGACCGTCCTAAAACTCTTCTTAAGATTTCTTTAATCATTCGCACAAGTCTCTCCCACCATCCACCCCACCAGGATGCTGTAGGGGGATTGAACTTCCATCGTATTCTTCGAGAGGAGGCTTCAGCACATATCGTATTCCAATTTATCCTTTCAAGAGCTCTGTTAGTGCCAACAAAGTTTGTTCCGTTGTCGGAATATATTACATAAGGTTTGCCTCTCCTGGCTATGAATCTTCGAAAAGACTGAATGAAAGTCTCAGTGGACAGTGAGGTGACTAATTCAAGATGAATGGCACGATAGATTGCACAAGTGTACAAAACTATCCAGGACTTTGACCCATCAGAGAGATGAAGTGGACCTGCTAAGTCAACTCCAACGACTTCAAAAATGGCTCCATCTCTAACTCTATCTTCAGGTGGCATTCCTGGTCCTATTCTAGGCATGTTAAATCTCTTGCACTTAACACATTTTCTGATGATGTTTCCAATACTTTTTCTTGACTTTAATATCCAAATTTTTTCTCTAAGATGAGCCATTAATATGCTGACTCCAGCATGTTGATTCTCTAAATGTGTTTCATGTATTAACCTTTGTACAACTGGGTGGTCAGATGACAAAATAACAGGATACAAAAAGTTTTCACTGTCTTCACGTTGGATAATTTTTGTTTGGGTTCTTAAAATTCCATAACTATCTTTGATAGGTCTCAATGAGCGAATCTTAGGATCTTCTATGCCTACAAAGGATTCCTTTTGGATTAATTTATGCAGTATTTTTTCAGCTTTTTCAAATTCATCTACAGAAATTATAGATGACAAATTTTTCTCAATATTCTTTGTGTTGTACAAAAATCTGTATATCCAAGCTAAAAGCCTTACTATTTTTCTATAAGATGAGAATTTATGGTAATACCAGTCATTTCGTTTTTCCTTGTCTAAAAGACTCAAAATTGTTTTTCTTTTCTCTTTGTTCAATATTTCTTCATCCGGCTGTTCTTCAGCTTGAGGCCATTCTTCTTTGGATAAGTACAACCATGATGGACCCTCCCACCATTTTGATTTTTGTAGTTGCTCAAAAGAGCATCCTCTGGATGGAAGGTCCGCGGGGTTCATATTTTCAGGAACATGTCGCCAGTCAGATATTTTAGTAAGATATCTAATCTCTTTGACTCGGTTATTAACGAATGTTCCCCAGGCTAGGTCTCTTCTGATCCATCCTAGAGCGGTTGACGAATCGTTCCAAAATACTGTAGTGCAATTTCTTATCTTTAAATCAGAGGTTATAGTTTTTGAAAGTCTAGCACCAATTAGACAAGAAAGGAGTTCTAGTCGTGGTATAGTCAATTCCTTAATGGGAGCTACCCGACTTCGAGCATTCACCAATTGCACTTTAATTCCTTCAACAGTTTCTGCTCTTATGAATGCACAAGTTGCGTAAGCACGTTTGCTGGCATCCGAAAATATATGAAGTGTTATTGTGTCTTCGTTTTCGTAATCTATATTTAACCATCGGGGAATTTCGGTTTTTGAAAGTAAGTGTAATTGTTTTAGCCAAGTATGAAACTGCTTGTTTAGCGATAGAGGTAATTTTTCATCCCAATTTATTTTCTGGATCCATGTTTCTTGTAAAATTAATTTAGGTATTAATGTAATAGGAGTAGTAAAACCTATGGGATCAAAAATCTTTTGAGTTACAGATAATATCTTCCTTTTTGTGAATGGTTCATTAATCTTAAGCGTTTGTTCGATTTTGCAAATAAAAGTATCCTTTTCTAAATCCCACTTTAATCCTAAAATAGGTACCATTTTTGGTTCATTTTCTGCGTCATCAATCATTGTGATAGGTATATTTGATTGCCAACATCTCAAATTAAAATGAGCAGAGGCCAAAATTTTCTTTGCTTCGATAATGAATTCTTCCATTTCTTCAATGTGATTGAAGCTGACTAACGAATTATCGATATAAAAAGATTCCTTTAAAATTTGAGAAGTCCTCTCAAAATGTTCTGGAACTGTATTCAATAGGTGATTGAGAGTTGCTCCCAAAAGAAAAGGACTTGACGTCAATCCAAAAACTACTCGGTTATGACGATAAATTTTCAAATTATTGTCAGCATCAAACCAAAAAAAACTTAAAAAGTCTCGATCTTTCTCTGCTATCTTTATTTGGCAAAATGCCTTCTCAATGTCAGAAGAAACTCCAATGCAATACTTGCGAAAACGGTTTAATATGCTAGGAATTATTTCTATCAAATTAGGTCCTTTAGTTAAACAATCGTTAAGTGAAGGTAAGTTTTTTGTATGAGCAGATGCATTAAAAACAGGGCGCATTTTGGTTGTTTCGCTAGACTCTTTAATTACTGGACGATGAGGTAAAAAATGTACCCGATGTTCCTTTTCCTCCTTCACTACTTCAATTATTTTATTGTTTTCCCAAGAATTAAATATTTCTTCGTATTCTTTCCTTTTATTAATTTTAATCAGCTTGTTTTCTGTTTTATAAAGGGACTTTTCGGCCATATAACGGTTACTGGAGAGGACAGAATTGTCAACAGTCCATGATAGAGTTACTTCATATCTCCCGTCACTTTCCCGTTTTACAGTTTCTAAGAAATATTTTCGTGTTTCTTCTTCTAAGATGCTCTTTGTTTTATCATCTTCATTTAAAATTCCTATAGCATCTAATCGCCAAAGGTCTGATAATTTTGCATCAGAAACATGTAGAGAAAGAGATAGAACGGATAGGGAACTATCTATCTTTTCATTTTTTCCTTTTAATCTCCCCATTAAAGTCCAGCCCAACTTAGTTTCAAAAGCTGCTATCTCATGTCCTGGAAGATGTTCGATTCTTTCAGTAAACAAACACGCAGCAGTGTCTGCTCCCAACAACAAATGTATTTCTCCCGGATTTTCTTCGAATAAACAATGATCCCCATGCTGACGAACGTCATTGATGTCTATTCCTCTACTTTCTAATAATTTAATAAATTTTTCATTTTTAATCATAGGTAATGAAGAGCAAATTTTCGTTTGATCCAAAACTTCAATTTGGCAATTAAATTTATTATCTAAACTACTTAAATTAAATCGGTAGCGGTTATGGTTTTCCGACATTTCTACTCCTCCAAAGAGACCATGTTTAATTTTTTCTGTTCTTAAATTTTCTAATTTTAACATTCTAGCCGCATATTTGCTTATGTATGTATTCTGGGATCCAGTATCAAAAAGTGCTCTCACATAACCTTTTAAACCTTTTCCTGAGATTCCAAAAATCAAAGTTTGTAAATGAACTTCGTCCGAACATGACCTATTAGTTAGAACTTTATTTTCTGTTACATCTTTAATTGTCTCCTTATTTTCTACCAAATTAATATAAGAAAAACACATTAAAGATAAATGTCTTTTACCGCAAATTGAACAAATAACGATAACGGAAGCTTTACAATTTTTAGATAGATGACCTAATTTTAAACATTGAAAACAGCAGCCCTTTTTTAATAAAATATTCTTCCTTTCTTCATATGATAAACCCTTAGCGTATTCACATTCGTTCGAATCAGAATGCTTAAAACAAAATACGCAAGTCGAATTCCTTTTTTCCACTTTTATTGCCGAACTAAAAAGATCGGCAGCTGTGTTTATGTTATTTTTGTTTTTTTCGACTCTCCAGTTACAACCCTCCTCCCTATAACAGACATTCCGTCTCTTGCCGCTTCCGAGAACATCACTTTCGTGGGGGGAGATAAGGATTATTGTTTTGGCGTTCGTTAGTGTTTGTCTTTTCCAAAGCATTCAACTGTTTTCGTAAAAATTCTAACAAATCTTCTATTGTATAATCTCCTGACTCAAATAATTTATTAAAATTAAATACTAAATCATATGGAAGTAACTTTAACAATAGCGGACACATTAAAGTGCTAAATGTTTCTATCGAAATTCCAAGTGATTCTAAGCTCCTTATTTGGGTTTGACAACGATCAAAAAAATTTCGAAAACTCTTTGTGTCATTAGAACTCTTGAGAGGTGGTAAATGCATAAGATCATTCATATGAGTGCTAACAAGAATATCTTTACGTGCAAAACGATCTTTCAATAAATTAACAGCCTTCGTATAATTTTCAGTAGAAATACAGAAACCTTCAATCGTATTTAAAGCTGTTCCACTTAAGTGAGCCTTTAGATAATTAAATTTATCAACAGCATCTAAAAGTTCATTATTGTGTATCGCTGTTTCGAATGAGTTCCAGAAAGTGAGCCATTGGCTGATATCACCGAAGAATTTAGGAATGGTAATTTTCGGTAATTTTACACTTAGAGATTCATGATGTTTAGAAAATTTTTCTACACCACTAGCAGATTTTTCTGCAAATGAAATATCTTCCCTACGAATCACTGTCGATTTCTGTAAATATTTTTTAGCTTTAAATTTACAAGCAATTATTCTTTCGCGATATTCTTCAGATGATTCCATTTCTTTTTCAAGCTCGTCGATGCTTAAAACATTTTCTAACTCATGATCAATCAATTTAAGAGCTTCGAATTTATCGTTAAGCTGTTCTAGGAATAATTCAATTTGATTTATATCCGTTTCTGATTTATGGAGTTCATCTTCTATTTTTGTAATAAATTTAGTAGTGGATGTCCTTAAAACAGTTCTTTTTTTCTTATACATGTTTACTTTCTCATCGGCCATCGTTATTCTATATGTATCTAATCAAAATACAAATCAATATCTACTTATTCTTAATTTCGTTTTCAAAATGCCTCTAATAATTCGAATACAAATTCAATTCATCCCGGCAGGGATGCCAAAAAATGTGAAATACATAAAATCAATTCTACGTGCGAAAATAAACAAGGTAAAAGGCTTACCTCGTTTTCGAATCCAAAAGGCGGGATGAATCAATCTGCCGTTTCGCTTCAAAATCCTAAATGGCAATTTGAGTTGTTCCGGAAATTCTACACAATAACTACATCAAAGAATGACGTCGAAAATTGTTATTATTTTTGCAGAATTATATTAAAATAAGATTATCTACAGATATTGAATTTGACACTTAAATTAGAATACAATTATCACTCAAAGGAAATATACACGACCGATGAGTTCGAAAGTTCAGTTCGTAATGGTTTGTTTTCCCGCTCCAATCTTCACTTCCCTTCAGAAAACGTCTGGTTTCCTCAGCTCGGTGGCGTAGCTTGTAGCAGAACGGATCACTGTTATTAAAATCTCAATGAGCTGACGTTGCAGAGTTTTTGCCCCCTCTTATGTATTTGCACCACTCAAAACATCGTCTATATAAAAGTCCTCACAAAGGACCGATGCAGCAATTGGGAAGTTTTTTCCTCCATCAAGCGAAATTTGTTTCAGAGTTCACATCGCTAGGAAGGGAGCATTAACTGTTCCATATGTTACGGTATTAAGT
>BMAW01124007.1:0-21329 GCA_019974015.1 Nephila pilipes
TTAGTATGTATTAGTATGTATTAAATTAGTATGTATTAGTATGTATTCAATAAACTTACGACTTTTTTTCATTATAATATTTTGTATGTTTTTAATTAAGTATAATATTGTTAACTTGATTGTTTGGGTTATTTTGATAATTTTCTGATTAGATACGGCGTTGGACTAGCCATTCGGTAACCAGTAATATTTGGTAGTAATTAACACCACAGTTCGGAACGCCATAAAAATGGAGAGGGCTAAAGCCTGATCAGCTTTTTTGATCCTTTTCTACTTTAATTATTACTAACTAATTTCAATGAACATAAAGTTAAATTTAATATATAGTGATTCCAAAGAGTCAATATTATTCACGAACTCAAAATTCCTGGTAGATGAAATCCTTAATATCAAAATAAATGCATTATTGGATCTTTAGTCTGTAATAAGTAAAATTTTCAATTTTTGTTTATTGTTTTTCAGATAATTGGTGCTTTTAATTTAACAAATGTTTCTGTATATATCATGGACCTACGAAAAGTACAACCTGTTGAGTCGTGGATCAAACAATCTTCTATGATGCGAACTCCTGGAAGGTAAGTCTCATGTTTATCTTTTTACTTTTACATAGTTGAATTATAGTTATTTTAATTTGCGTTTATAGTTCTTCTATGCAATGCATTCAAGTACCAAAACAAGAGCCATTCGAGAATCCTTCACTTATATAATCATTTTATTTTTAATTAAAAGACTGATATTGAGTGAAATAATAAAAGAGAAGCTACAGACTTGGCAACAGGGACAGGTATCAGTAAACTACGGCAGATTGGCTCAATTTGGCCCGCGGGTTGAAGAAACACTTAACCACTGAGATATATAAACACGTTACTACAACCATGGGCACCATGTTGTGATTCTGTTAGGGTTAACACAGATTCAAAGAATGAAAACTTTCCAAATAACGAATACCTTCCTGGATATAGTTACCGTTTATTTAGATATTACTCTAAAGGACAATCAGTTAAGGTTCAACATAATAATACTGATCCACATAAGTTTCAGGACGGGACACCATGTTTACTTGATAGCTCCTTCGCTTGGACTGCTGTGTATTAGCTCTCAATAGTCATAACTCCTCCGGGGGCCGCTAGGTGGGTGCTTGAGTGCTGAGTGGTTGCATAATAATTTTTAAGGTTCACATCTACCGGCCATTTTGATATAGTGTAAGTAATGTTTCTCATATGGAATTTCTACTACCGTTCTCAAATATATTCTATTTAATCTATTTGAATGTCATAAAGAACGTCAGATATATCAAAGAATAATGAATTTTCTATGGAATAATATTTTCTCACTGGTTCTTAAAAAATATTTTACCCTTATGTGAATGATTCGTTAATGGGTTTTCTGGCTTTTAAAAATATACAAAATTATGTTCAAAAATCGAGGAGGAAAATGCAATTCTGCAGAAACCCTCATTATTATTATTATTAATATTTTGTTTTTCAGATGGACTTTTATGCATTCAAATAGATAAAATAGTAAAGATTTGGGAAAGCAGAAGTAATTCCATTGGATTAACATTGAGCTCACGAAATCAAAATGGCCAGTAAACGGAATTCTTAACATATTTCATGTTTCAGATTCTACTTGGATGTACACTCAAAGATCTTTTATTAGAATGGATGGATATGTAAAATGATGATATGCTACAAAGTTTAAAAAAAGGAGGATAAGAAATGAATTCCAAAAGGAGTTTTAAAAAAAGGAGTCTAACCCAGATCTATATAAATCTTTCGAAATTTAAATATATGGCCAATTAAATAACATACTCAAAGACTTTTATCTGTACTTGGGAATACGTATCCACGCGTGAAAGGACATTTTTGAAAATGAAATATGAAAAATATCAACTCAGTTTATTATTAATAGTCCTTCTAATTATCCATTACGATGAAATATTACCTTAGAAAGAAACATTTTCATACATAGCATTGATTCTAAATTTAACCCATTCTATAATTCGTTTAGTGACAAATGGAAATATATCTTTTTTGTATATAACTACATCTGTGAATAAATATTACTCAAAAATATCTCTTCTTAATTTAGAAAAGAGGAGCTTTTTTTGTTGTTGTTGCTCAATGAGTGATATTGCCAATATAAGTATCGAGTTCACCAAACCAACACGCTTAACATCTGGTCCTCCCTCCCCCACCCCAAATGTTTGCCGACCCTTTTTATAAGTAATGGATTTCGTAAATTTAAAAAAAATGGGTCAGTATTGAATGTGAAGTCCATAGTAATATTTCGCTATGATATATCTAGTGTTACAGAGGCTCTTTTTAAATCAAAATTAATACGAAGACTTGACAAATAAGTATAAGAAATGTATCTGAAGTAATTATTTATAAAGTGCTTACATCATTTTTCTCACACAAGAAGTAAAACCGAAAAGTGTTTCACAGATTCGTATCTTCCACAACCGCAAACAGGAGCGATAATCGATCATTTGGTGCGATTATGCGTTACATTATGCAATAGACGTTGTTTGGTAATTACCCTTCTAAACTTCAACACATCATACTTACTCATATTACCCAAGGAGATCAAGCTCACCCAAACGCTTAAAACTACCCAATCTAATCTCTTGGGAAATAAGAAAAAATACCACCACAGCAAGACAACAATGAAGCCAAAATTAAACGAAATAGACCTTTTACCCACATTAAGTGTGCTATTCTATAAATATCAATAGTCCCAAAACCTAAAATATTCGTTTGCAACAATATATTTCTATTACAAATTATTCTTCTTATACTAAAATTTCCAAATTATTCTATTATTATCGTAATACACAAGTGTTCGGTTATTAATCTATTATTATTCTTGTTATTATTAGTATTATTATTGAATTTTTTTTAAGAAATCGAATTTATGACAGGCAAACAATTTAGAGAATGTACCGCGTTTAGAAGATTGCGTTTTGTATTGGAAAATAATTGCTGAATTATGCTTTGTCTTCCAGTTCTTTAGTATAAAAGTTTAAATAAAATTTCAATATTAAATTTAAAATTATCTATAGATCAAAATAATTTCAGCAAAATATTCCATAAAAACTTTCTTCTATAAATAAGCTCACTATATTAATCGATTAACAACATTCTACTCATAACGTAAGAAAAAAGAAATTAAAATTTAGTATTTACGAAATCATGCACTTAAATATTCTAACAAATTAAAAAGTCCAAAATATTACTTCCATTGTAAAATTTGGATAATTTTAGAATTTTTATTTCTTATAAAAAGTACAACTCTACCTCTCTTATTCTGTAAAATATATTTATTGTTTACTATAAATATTTATAACTTTCTACCAAACCCGAATCATAGAAAATCCGACTTTTTCTTTCCAATTGTGTTTATAAACCTACTTTCAGAAAATTGTATATGCATGTGGGCTTAGAAAAAAAATTTCTGTTTAAAAAATAATAGTTTCATACATATATATGAAACTCTAAGCCAATAATATAAAAGTCATTTTTCATATTTAAGCTGTTTTTTATTTTGTTTATAAAATTCTTTTGTAAATCATGTTTACACAATGGAATAAAATTTTTCGAAAGAATAGACTTCTAAACAATACACGATATTTTCTGTCATTGCTTGTTTACTGAGCCATTTTAGTAGAAAAATGTCAAAAAAATATTTGCTTTTAAACCAGAACAATGCTCGCGTTAATTGTCACTAGGCCCTCTTAAACAGGATTAACGATCCGAAGTAATAATTTTCCGCATATTACTTTCTTTCAGATGGAGAATCGATATTTCCGAGAAAAAAAATTAATTCTGTAACTTTTTTAGAAAATATATATTTGAAACAACCAATGATAATATCGATTAATCTTGAACAATATACTATTTTTCATTAAAGATAGATAAAGAGAAAGAAAAATCTATCTTCTTAAATAGGTATTTTTTTAAAGCAATGTTTTAATCCGGCATAAACGGCCGTTCCGGATTAACGCTTTTGCATGATTTTCGAGCGTTAATGTAATTTTAACTTGGATAAGAAATATAAATCCCTCTAGAGAAAAAAATTAAGTGAATAAAATAAGTATTTAAAGTGTTTACGCTTATTCTGAACTTCTGTTGATGGTATAAATTTTCCTATAGATTATTTTTTTCGAAATTCTGTCAAGTACAAAATTAAGTTCAAACAACGAATATTCATTTAATTGGGGAATATTCTTCTACTTATATAAAAATACAGCATTAAAATGTAAATTGATGCAGTACAATGATAGTTAAAACAAATTGTGACGAGTTACTTCAGAAGCATCCATATGTTTATTAATTTTACAAGCACTTGAAGAATATCTGCTGGGCTTAGAAAACTTTTTACTTTTCATTGTGATGTACGTACACAGTTGCAATGTCATGCAAACGGGATAAGTATACCACTAGAAAACAGAAAACACTGCACTGTAATACAAACTGACAATTATTGTAAGCTTTGGATGAAAATGCGAGCAGCATTGTGTCGCGACCTGGCAGTCAGCTCTCGAATCCACACTGCTCGAGCGCTTCGATCGGTGCTGGATTATAGAATCTTCCACGATCGGATGCCGGTATATAGAAAAGATACTGCATTAGAAGGAAAATGTTTATTGTTTTGTACTAATAAAATAATTGAATATTATGTTATCAATGTGATTATAATTTAATCAATAACAAAATAATTTTAATTAATAATACAAATAGTACTAGAATTAAATAAAATTACTTTTTAAAGTATTGATAAGTTGTTTTGGGACATTTATTAACATATAATATAAGTTAGATGAACATTTTTGTCTAATATTCCGGACATTTTCTATAGAAGTTGTAAAACAATTCCATTTCCTCATCATATTGAAAATATTTTTTTATTACAATTACTTAAAACAAAATTATTTGATAATGCCGATTAAATAAAATGTTACCTAGTCAGCGCATTAATATAAAATGTACTGAGTGAATTATGAAATTTTTTATCGTGGATAGAAAACACTTCCAAAGCATTTGCTTTCAATAACAATTTAGGTAATACTTCGTATTTTGGAAGCGCATATCATATTGTACCACGCTTCGAGGTTCGTGTTGATTGAGAGTCGATGAAACAATCTCTTAAAAATCTCAAGACTTTTATTCGTCGCAATTTCTACAGGACGCAGTAAATTCCAGCTGTAGATATCACAATTACACAGCTCTAATTCAGCTAATTTCACAGGGAACTACTTCCAAATGCAGAAGTCTCTAACATATCAGACAGTAAAAAAAATTGCTCATCTTCACTATTGCTCGTCTTCTCCACTACTGCACGCTTCTATATCGGCCGATGGTATTTATGCCTGGCTTGGCGTGAAAATCTTAGAGTTTCACCAAGGTTCTAGGCTATCTCGCTAAATATTGGTCCTAGAGCTTCGATGATGGAACTTTCCAGAAATATCAATTTTTCGTCAAATCTCTCTAAGTGATTGCCCATAATCCCGCCAAAAGGCCGCAAAATCTCTAGAAATGCCGTTTTTTCCCCTTAGCATTGCAAGTGCGAATTTTTGCCCAAACTCTGAGTATTTCCGATCTGTCTCAACATGAGACTAAATTAGCGAAATTATATATTATCAATAAGTCCCCCCCCCTAACTCAGAGTCCTGATTTATGATTTAAATAGGAAATCTCTTAACAACTCACTTGTTGTTGATTTCAGGACTACCTTTGATAGCAACTACGCAGATTAATGCAGTTAGTAGCATTTAGTTAGATACACTTAACACACAGAATAACTTTTAGATCAGTTACAATCCTCGGGCTGTCAAACCTTATCTCTTATCTCTCTTAACAACTTTCCATTAATTGCATATCATATGTCATTATATCTAAATCACTTCACTTCATTTCTATGTTCATCTAATTTATCTAATCATGTTTCATTTTAGTTGGGAAGAAATTGTTATTTTATGGAATTAAACTCGATAGAACTCTCCAAAATTAGTGAAGAAAAAATTGCGAATATAACAACGTCACAGCAATATTTCATAGAAAAATGGCTTCCGTGACAAGAAAAAGAAGATTTGGAACCAATCAAAAAGCTAAACAATTATACAAATATCTGAATAATGAATGTTTGTTAACTCTATGAAAATTCAATCATATTATGTAAGCGATACAGTAAAAATTAATTTTATAAAATTAAAGGAATAATCTTTTTCGGAACGTCAGTAAGAAGCACTTTTTAATTAATAACATTTTATAAGAAACTATGCTTTATAAAATTACAGAGTAAATACTAAAAAGAAAATGTTAAAGAAACAAAAGTGACTCCATGTAATTAAAAAAAAAAATAAAGACGATATTTATTTTTGTTGAAATTAGCGACATCTGTTGGCAAAGTAGAAAAAGAGTAATTAATTATAATTTTTAATAAAGTTACGAAAGTATTTTGATTCATTAATATCACCTTGTTACACTGTTGAATATGTAAAAGAGGGTTAAAAAAAATTAAAGAATATTAATTACTGCAAATTTCTTGGGGAGTAAAAAATATATATTTATATTAAAATAAACAAAATAGTTATAGAGTTTTATTTGTGTTAAGCATAGGAATGAATGAAAATTTTTTATGAATAATAAGTGTTGGTATAAATTAATTACATTTTATCATATATCCTGTTCTGCTATATACTGATAAATATTTTGGTCCATAACTATTGCTTAAATTCCATTTCGCATGTATAAGTAAGCTCGGAGGCATATATATTAATCTTTCCTTTAAATTTCAATTTTATATTTGACACTGTAAAGTGTGAGAAACTTTCAATTATATGTTAATTATTTCTGTACAAAAATCATCGTTATTTAAGAAGATATGTATACGAATGAAAAGTATAGCATACAAAATAATGATAAATAATAACTAGATTACGAGCTTTAAAAGGAGACAATATCCCCGATATGACTGAAATATCGAAATCATTTTTTTTATCAGATTTTAAATACATGATTTTCTTTATATACGTACACAATTTCATAATTATAGCTAAATTACGTAACGAGTTTGTGAAGTCTTCCTGCTATTCGTTTCCGGATTCGTATATAAATTGAATAGTCACTTAATTAAAGTCTAAGAACATAAAAAGACACAATCAAATGATGAAGAAGCAGAATATTATATTTTTAGCTTATTTAAATTGTTACAATTATGACAAAGAATATAAATACGTGCAATTCACAATGAAAAATAACAAATACATCCTAATAAATGTGTTTATAAAACACTTTGAATATTAAAATATGACGAACGTCTTTTTATACAAAAAATATTATGTAGTTGTTCCATAGTAATGTGATGTCTCGAGTTCGCTTTTCTCGTTTAACTGCACCATCACTAAGAAATAAAGTTCAATCACTGACTTGTCAGATAAATCCTATTTAAATTTTATTGTTCTCTGGTTAGAATAATCCATATTAAAGGCATTTGTTACCTCTTTTATGTAACTACCACAAGCGTTCTCAACTAAAAAGAATCCCGTTTTGCTTATCTGGAGGCTTCTTAAGATTCGAGTTAGGATCGAATCCGCATTAATAGGATATGTTTTGCCGAACAAAATCGAGCAGCGGTTCATAAATTTGGACAGTCCCCGTATTAGATTTTAAATTCCCACATAAAGGCCCGACAGAGGGCCAGTGTACACAAAGCCTCAGGAATGTCATCTGTTCATAAGAGAGGAAGGGGCGCTTTATTCCTCTTTCAGGTTATCCACCACCCCTCCCAGTGACTCATATAAACTAGGTTGCTTGCCAAGATTTGCCCATACTCCTCCCGCAGTCACAAGCTGAACACACTACATTTTTTCAACAGAAACACAAACACACGCTGTTTATGGGAACTTTAGTTTACATCCTCAAAAAAGAAAGCAACCACTATTTATAGGGCACCATTCCATCATAGCTTCAATCTCAAAAGTGTGTTACTTCTTAATAAATGTTAAATATGTACCATTAACTGGCTAAACTTAATAAACGAACAGTTGCACTAAATGTTATTCTTCTTATTTGAGTAATATTGTGAGGCAAATCATTTTTTGTTCATATTTTGATGGGAACTTCCTCTTTTCTACTGTACTTAGCATTTGGTCTCTTTGAAATATGTCATCCCAAATTTATCGAATTGTATCAAATGTCATTTATCGCATAATCTGTTAACGTTATTTATTCCAGTGTACCATCGATGTCCTTCCTTTTTCTCTCAACGCTGAAATCTTCAATCTGCTATTGCTGTTTTCTTCTACTGGTTCCCCCTTGTTCATTACACCTCATATATATACATCAAATCTGCTTTGCATAATTTATAAGATGAGTTGTTTGAATAAACTGAAGTCTTAAAAATGCCCACACGGACAGTTGAAGGGAAGTAGATTTCCTAATCGTACAATGTCTCAAATTACGTAGACTACCTTTCCCCCCTTAATAATATCAATATTTGTTATTTCTTTTTAAAAAAGTGAATTACGGTAATTACTTTAGCATTTTAAGAGCAAAATTATTTCGGTTTTAAAATATCATGTATTTTAACATAAGCTATTAGGAAAATGAAAAGAAATTATTTCGTATTCACATTCTTTCTTGGTACTACGCACTGATTGAGACCCTAATGGGTAACCATTAAGACTTCAATCGCCATTATTTCAAAGAAGCCTATCACCATGTCGAAAATGACATCTTCGAAGAATAACATCTAGGAGTATGGCAGAAAATAACATCCTCTTGTATCTCTCCTGAGAAAACAGCATCGATTTAGATAGAAAGATAGATACTGTTATTATGCCTTCAGTCACTTCATTTAACAACGTCTTAATTTCTTAAGACACAAGGTACCCTGTTGGGTACCTTTATAAAATGCATGTAAAATTTAAGAAACATTATTTACTGGACTTCGAAATAAAGGTACAGTCAAGTCCCCATAACGCGATTACCATATAACGTGATGCCATAACTGCTATAGGTCCTCTATAACGAGGTCTCCTTATGCGCTTTTCGTACAAGAACATTCGAACAACTCAAATGGTTCGAAAATTTGTCTATGACAGCACTTATTCGATACTAACTTTTTGTAGTTCACATTTATGGAGTATTTTCCTGTTTATCAATTGCAATTATGAGAGAATTTCCCTAAAAATGAGCAAACAATTAAGCATTACACTCTTTTAATTTATTCAAAGATAGTTTTTAAATGTGTTCAAACGTATGTATAATAAAAAAAAATTTGACTTGTTTAATTTACGTTATTAGGACAGTACAACATTACAAAACATCTACGTAAATATTTTTATTTACCGTAAGCTTTATGCGAAAAAAAATTATTTTCTGAAAGTTCGTAAAATCACTGAAATAAATAAAAGCAGAAAACTGTTAAAAAGAAACTTTATATCTCTTGTGGACAAAATTAAAATTTTAAATCATTTGAAAGATTAAAAAAAAAACTATCGTATTCTCTTACATGCACAATGTATAAAATTCAATTAGCCTAAATTCAAATATATAAGAATCTACATATCCATCACCATTTTTATAGTAAACATTTTTTATCATCACGACTCGATACTTTAAGAATGCAGTTTTCATTTTGGTCTGATTTATGAAAAATTTATTTATTTTGAGAAAACAGTACAAAATCATATATTTTGCATTAAAATTCTGAGTTTCTTATAACATGGTTTCCATATAAAGCGGTACGAATTAATTGTTATAGGACTCTAGACTGTACTTAATTAAGAAAATACTGTTTAAATAGTTCTCAAAGAATTGACACTAATATATTTTAGAGCGTACACATTATCATTAAATAAAAATAGCAGAAACTCAAAGCGCGGGATTCGTCGAAAAAGAATTTTCTTTAATTTGCTTAGTAAAAAAATTAATTTAGCAACTTTGGATGTGATTTTTAAAATACAGATATTAATTATTTTAAAGGAAAATTTACCACCTTAAGGTATCCGTACACCTTTAAAACGTCATTTTTCTCAAAATTTTCAAGTTTCTAATTTAAATGTCAGTTTTAAATTTAAACTTTTTTCTTTCTAATAGTGTTTGAATTTTGTTTATACCTTATTTAGAGAGCTTAAGTTACAGGGATTTGAATTATACTCGGTAGCTAATTTTTAATTGCATTTGAAAGTTTGTTTTTGATTTTTATCAAAATGAGTTTTCTCATATTCACATAGGGCAATATAGATATCAGAAACAGTTATGAACCAAATTAATATAAATTTTGCAAGCATCTTCCTTATATAGTTTTCAAGAACCGCTACTACATTCAAAGTTTTAGAATTGAAATATTTTTATTAACAAAGGTGTAAATCATTTATTTTTATAACTTTTTTTTTTTGTTGTTTTTTCATTGTTATTTGACTCGAAACACAATAAAAATTATAGTAATATGATTTTCATCATGAAAATAGTACCAGCCTCAAAACATGTAACATTCAATAAGATAAAATTTACAGAATAATGATATTTCTGTTTGCTTTTGAGTTATGAGCGTTATTCTGATAGTCAATTAATGTACTATTTTCACCATGTTTTCCACTCCGAAAAAATTTTTTTGAATGAAAAGCAGATTATTAAATATGCTTTTTAAAGTCTTAGGTCATATTTCAGCATTAAAAATATTTTGATAGCAAATATCAATGTATCTCAAAAAAAATTTCTCCGAGGGTGTACGGATACCTTAAGAATGGATAATGTCGAAAAAAATTATATTTGAAGTTACAGGTGCCCAGTCGGATTCCTCGGAACTGAATTCTTATGAAGTTGCCATATATTTACAATTTGAAAATAAAAATAATGAGAAAAAAAGAAAGCTTTTTAGGATGAAGTTTATAAAAATAGTTCCCATTTTGAAAAAAAAAATTAGGTAAATATCAAATTAAACTCTTCTTAAACCGTACATATTTGCGAACCGACCCGCTCGTGCGCGGTTTCGCAAAATGTAAGCCGTTAATTAATCTGTCGGTTTCTTCTACTGGCACAAAGGGAATTCGCTGCCGAAATAGGGACAGCTTTGTTTCAAACAGACGCTCGCTAAGATCTCTCAAGATATTCGAGATGCTCGCGAGCTACTTGGCCTGCAAGATTATACTCATAAGGAAGCTGAAAATTTTAAATTTACTTAATTTTTTAAATTAAGATCTGATTTTATGAATTATATCATAAGCAACATTTTTTTAGCCACCCAAGGGCTATTGTTTCAGGTGGGACAATTTGGCGTACCAGATCACTTTTCAATTTTTTACCGTTTGTGTCAATTTTAATTATAGCTTAAATTCATTAAATTTAATAATTTAACGTTTGCTTTAATTTTAATTACATTTAATTAAACATATTCAAATTTATTTGATTTATTGTTTCCTTTAATTTTAATATCGAAAAATTTTACTATTTTCCATTTCTCGATATTTCATCGCTTACTTTAATTCTTATATTTAACTGAGTAATTTAATAGTAATTGCTTGAAAAAAGGGCACCTTGAGTGATAAATCTGTTCTTTATACGACTTTGCATAGAACTTTTCTTCCTATTACTTTTACTTTAAAATTGCAAATCTATAATAAACTCTATGGGCTTTCTGTCCCGAGACACCAATTGGGGACCTAATTAATCTAACTAAAAAATTTTAAAAATTATTTTCTTTCAATTTGTTTTTCTGATGGTAATATTTAATGGGATGAAATATTAAAACTAATTAGAAATACTTCGTAGTTTTTACTTGGGTCGTAAGAAGTTTAGGCAAAGAGACTGTGGGTTCAATAGGAGAATGTAACTCAACCCTATTTCATGACTCTTCCGTCATCTTAAATTATAAACTTAAAATCTCTTAACTTAAATTCTAAGCATAGATACAAACATTTTCAATAAAATAAAGCAGTTACAGTTTACCAGTCTTATCACTTATTTAGTTCCGCTATTATGGGAAATACTCTCTATTAGCTCCCTAAACCTCAGAGCGTTTTTCCAAGTTTTACATAAGTATGAAATTCCTCTTAGTTTTGTGACACGGAAGAACCCATTTCACCCTTCAAGTAACCTTTTAAGCTTCTCTATACCGTTATTTGATTTGAGAACCTCGCCTTGTGAATGAACGTGACTTATGTAAATCAGCATTGCAATATTTGTGGAAGAGGAAGGAATGAAATAATAATCACAAGGATTACGCAGCGAGATTGAATGTGTTGAAAGGCTCATAGAAGTTTGAAGGCTTACAAGGGCATGAGCACACAACATTAATGCAAGGAGGTTAAGGTATCAAAAGGTAGCTGTTATTTGATTTGATCCCAATGTTTTAGTTTATCCTGACGTTTGAGGTTATCGGGATACATTAAAATAAATCTTTAGATTTTAGAATTTTCAGTTAATCTTTGGATGAAGACGCGAGTAAGTAAATACTTCACATTTGCAAGAATAAGTGTGTGACGTTGGGCTATTCGCGAATTTCACTTCACTTCTGGTAATTTGAATGGCCCACAATCACAACTCCTTGTCAAACAAAATGAAACTCGATTAGGCAAATTGGATTAAGATAAGTAATGTAGTGAATTGAATTAGAGCGAAATATAATTGAAAGGAAAGGGAAGGGAGGTAGAAGATAACGACAAGCTAATAGACATTTGTAACTTTGATTGAATGATCATTATTAATCGTTTGTAATGAAATTAGAAGTGACTCCTAGTAAGAATAATAACTAATTGAACCTGTTATAAGTAAAAAGTTATTTGAATTGCAATGAGTGATTTGGTACCAAAGACTTTATTAATAAAATATAAACTTGGATTAACTGAATTCAGAGGAATTTGAGAATGAGTGATCTTGCATATTCTGTATTGACAGATTATAAATTGTGTTGTCTTTTTCCGACGTTTATTATATTGGATTCACGAACTTATTGACTACTAAATTAGATTTTGAGGCGTCTGTGAAGTCAAGTGTCCCAGGACATGTGGAGAAAATAATATACCGAATTTGAAAACTTTTCCATTTAGTTACATTTCTGTTTTAAAATTATTCGTATATTTTTTATGTTTTTTTTTGTGGGTTTAATAATGGCATTTTAATCACTTCATTGAACTATGAAAGCTATTTTTTTTAGATAAAAAGTTTTTCTTTTTCTCTGAGTTGAATATGGACATGATTTTTCATATATATTTGCATTTAGAAACCATTTTTAAAAATAATATTCCATAAATATACAAAATGTTTTGCTTCTCATACAGAAAATAATGCACATAATATAGCGAACCAACTTTTTCAATGATGTTAATGTTTTTTTTTTCTTCGTAAAAAAATTGTAGGACTTTGTAATTTTGGAAATTTTAATATTTTTGTCATACAAATAACTATTTCTTAGGATTTAGTTTTTACTTAAAGAAAATACATTTTTGGTTTATTATTTACGATAGTATCCTCTATAGAAGCACAAATATTTTGGAACCATATTATATCATACTTTCTTTGAAATGGTACCTAAATATATGTATATATTTCACAACTGATGTCTATTTTCAACTAAGAGGGGAGAAATATTTTGACGAAGCAAATTACGTTTATAGTTCGACAAAATGTTTAAAAATATCATTATTAGGCACACAAAAAATCTAACCTCTATAACTAATTTGAAATAATATATATATATATATATATATATATATATTGTGTGTGTGTCACAAAAGCAAGGAGACTTAGATATGATATTCCTCAATTTCTCGCAATATCCTGGTACCCTTAAACAATGAAGGACAGTCCTTCCAGATGATGTCGTATCGGATCATCCTAAAAATAGAAAAAAAATAATTTTATTTCCTTAAATGTGACCATTTATTAAGTGATTATTTATTGAAACGCGATGGGACGAATCCTTTACCGCAAAACTTGAACGTCGCAGCTAGACCTTTTTTTTTCTATTTAAATTGATGAGATCCGTGTAGTGTTGTTTCATGGAACGAAATTTACAAACAATCAATCAGTCATAAATTTCAAGCTAAATGATGTTTCAATTTGCGTTCAATTCTACTAATGTGATTTCACCTCTCCTCGTTCTTGACACTTGAAATAATGAAAATGATCGTTCGTTAGACGAAATTGGTTTTTCTAACTCCGCTCGTGCTGAGATGAGGAAGTAAAACGAATATAACCCAAGCAAGATTAGTGGACTTGTCATCTGACCTCAGTTGATAATCACGAGGATCGCCCCAATAGCTTTTGTTTTGCTTCATATCAACGGGGTGGCTCTGACCCCCGGAGGGCTAATGGACCCAAGGATGTACTTTTGATCAAATAATAATTTAAACAGCGTTGAAAACCAACTGTGCCCCTTCCTGGGATATACTCGCAAGAACACGCGAGAAAGAGTATAATTGATACTAAAAATTATCGAACACATGTCTCAACAAATAGTTCTAAATGTGTTTTAAACAAGGTCCCTTCGTATTAAAAGTAGTTATTGATACATTATAGCTTTGCATCCAATACCTTTTTTCATTAGTGCATGAAAGAATCGCAGTAGGTGCAGTGTACTATTTGAAGTACCACAAGGTTTGTGTGTGCATGTACCAGCTCGAGCAATAAGGGTTATATTTACAAAGGTTATGACAAGATTAAGTCTCCAGTCAATACACCACCTCGTATTTCAGAGCGTAATGTTATTTATACGGAATTTCCTACTTTTCTTTTCAAAGTTACATTATTCCTTTGAATTGAATGGAATTAAATGCATTCCAAAGAATGAAACAATTGAATATTTCTGTTTGATTACTTCCTTCCTAACCTTTGGAGATATTTTAAATTGTTAAAGATCTGAAAACTCACAACTATATTATCGTTTTAAAGAACGAGAGAAATTAAAATTTTGAAATATATCTGGAAGAAAATTCCAAAAAAAAAAAATAAAATATTTAATTTGAATCGTTAAAATATTTACTTTCTACTGAAAATTCTAATAAATTTATTTCCTAATTAATCGTTTGGTATTTGTATCACAATTACTACTTATTCGTTATATTTTGTCGTTTACTTATATGAACTAACATATACCTTTATCTTCTGAACATAACTTTAATTTTAATGAACTGATTCAAACTGAAGATAACTGCATTTTAGTGTATAAACAGTATACAACGTGTTTGTTCTTCTCTTTGCAGTTCATTCGAAGACGCTGACATTGAAGAGGATCCGTCGAGAATGGTCGAACGTGTGGAATATTTGGGAAGCTATCCATCGGACATAGAAAGTACGTTTTATTTTCACAGTTTTAGATATTTTAACACTAAAACGATCGATATTTTTAACTACCTAGAATAGTTGTTAATGGTCATTTTGACCTAAACAAGAAATTGAAAGTTAATGTTTTATTTTCAACACAAAATTGTCAGGATGAAAAGTTAAAATAGACTGCTGTAAACAATTTAAAATACACACAGTATTTTTGTGTTGGTAATATTTTGTATTACATTAAGTAAAATAAATTTATTTTCAGAAAAATGATCATTATATTATCAATGAAGCCTTAATGTATTCTTTTAACATACGATTTGCAATAAAAGTTTTTATTGCACATTTCGTGACATTTTCCAGAAATAGGCTTAATGCATAAGGAAAACATTTTTTTTTTTTTTTTTTGGATTTGTTTCAGCAGAACGAACAATAACGACGTTTATTACCCGTAATTTCAGAATATCTAGGAAAACCTGCATGTTATTCCATTGGTAAGCAATGTAATAATCGCATTTCATTAAAAAGATTAAAATTAAAGGATCTTCGAGAAATTTACGAAAAGTTACTCGCTCTAAATAAAATCCAGAAATGTATGGTTATACTTACTAGGACAGTACCAAAAAAGTAAACAAAAGTTTTCACCAATAATTAATCATTTCGTTCCATTCGAAACATGAAAATTGGCTGAAGAGCCAGCAGCCACTATTTTCGCGATCATCGTCACTCAAATTTTTATCGGTCTTGAAAAATTGCTGAACGTTCATCCATATTTCCTAATTTTGAAAAAAGGCACTGAAAAAGTATCTGTCAGACATATGCAGGTATCAAAGTTTGAAAGAATATTGCTATTTTACGAAAGTCGTTCAATAAATACTTAGAAAAAGTTAGAACAACAAATTATTTCTGAGAGACTTTTTTTTTTTTTCAACACTATCTCCTTTTAGCTCTATACACTATTCCAAGCGTTTCTCTAACTTCTTTAAACAACCTAAAAGTAAGATTTCGGAAGATCCTCAAAACAGGCATCTGTTTGGACGAAGACCTATTCATTCGACTTGAACCGATTTACGCCGAACCCTTTTTTTAACTTTGGAAATAAAAAAAAAAGTCACTAAGATCCGGTGAATGCGGTGGATTTTGTAGTAATGCGATCTTTATTTCCTTAATTCTGACCATCGAAACTGAGCAAGTGTGCACCCGTAAATTGTCTTGATAGAAAATGATATTTTTTCTTCAGTTTAGTTTTTTATTAACGTCGTACTAGAAGCAACACGAGGGCTATTCGCGACGGAACTCGTAATTTTGAACCGCGGTCAAGTGACGAGGAAGATACCTGAGCTGGCACCCCCCCCGCTCGCCGAGCATCCACACCACGCCTACGGGAGGACTTTAGCCCCCGACAGATTTAACGTGCATCAGCCCCGGCTATACGGCGGGTCTTTAGCGGCCAAGGATCGAACCCGTGACTGAACCAAAACCATCGGCCACGAGTCCGAAACCATGACCGCTAGGCTAACGCGACTATATTTTTTCTTCAAATGAGAACGTTATTTTCTTGATTTTCTCGCTAATTCGATGCAATAAGGACGCATAATACTCTCCAGTTGTTGTTTTTTTCCACAAGTAATCGGTGCAGATGATTCTGCGTGCACCCCAAATACCCGTAGCCCTCAACTTGCCAGCCGATTTCATCGTCTTTGCTTTTTTCGGAGTCCGTGCGCCTTCAGAAGCTCATTCTTTCGACTGTTCCTTTTTCTCTAGAGTGTTTTCACGTTTTGTTCACAATTATGTATCGACTCAGAAACTCATCAGGAGTGGGACGAAAAAGTGCCAAAATATTCTCATCATCGACTACACGATTGTGTTTCTTTTGCAATGAAAATGGCGCCTACCTATCAATATTTATTTCACATCCTATTTCTTGAGCAAAATTTGAAAATACTGCATTTTGCAGCTATTTCGAGCACTTTAATCCCTCAAAACCATATCGTTGATTTTGTCATTCATTCCGGGAGTAGTCACTTCTAGATGTCCCGAATGATGTTCATATTTTGGGACTATAAGGCCATGTATAAACTCATTTACATTATTGTTAATGGTTGCAAACAGAGGAGCAGATATTCCATGAACTTCATCCAACTCAGCTTTGATCTCTTTCGGTGTTAAGCGTTTTAGATATAAGTGTTTAATTATCGCTCGAAACTCAATTTTTAGCATTTTTCTAAATAAATATATGCTTGCTTCTTGCTTAAATCGGCAATAAAAATGAAATAACTGATACTCAAGGCAGCTGTCTGGTGAGTTAGGATGCTTAAAAAAATAAAATAGTTTCGATGCTACGAGCGCCATCTCTTTAATTTCTAAAGGCTTATTGATCGATCCTCGTACATACGCTTAAGTGGCGGATTCAAACCGAAAGGAAAAGAAACGCTTATAATGACACTTCAAATGGTATATGTGAGAACGGAATAAAAAGGAAAAGCCAAAGAGGAGGGGGGGGAGAATATGTTTCAATTGCAGATGGGTTAAATTTCTAGGAAAGTCTTTTGGTCGTGTTAGGAAGAATATTAATTTATACACGTGTTGTAATATATTGAAAGGAATTTTTAAAAACCTCAAAAATAAAAATTTCAGGGAGCTGACATAACAGGTGGAAGAATAACCGATTTTCAAAGAGACTTAGGGGTCAAAATGACCTTTCCGGTTGTTCCAGTGTTAACTAAGCAGAATGAATTTAATTTGCAAATATAAAAAATATATATTCTTATAATCGAAATTGTATTAATAATAAATCTATTTTGTTGCAAAAAATAAAAATTAATCTTATACATCTTACATTTGAATTATTGACTCTATTCTTTTTTACGTTTATCTCGATTATACAATCATTAAGGGATAAATTTTATTCATATTTTTCAATATGTATTATGGAAGGTTATTTAAAATTTCATTAAATAAATTTTGCTACAAAGTGGAAAACTTCATTTCGAGAAACGGTATTACTCTCTACAAATCATTATTGATTCAATTTTTTTAGACTATAATTTATTTGGAATTTGAGAAGTATCGATTTTACTTCAGTTTATTTAAAACGATCATGAAACCTTACTCTTTTGAATCTAAAGAAATAGTTTATTAAATGTCAAAATTTTAAAAGTTAATTTCTTGTAAAATTCACAAAAAGGCCCAGCTGTACATATTTGTATTTAAAATTAAAAAAAAAAAGTGACATAGAAAATCAAAAAAAGTTACCTAAATATCAACTATTAATTTAATTTAAGGTTCATATTAAATTAGAGAGATTTTCTTAAAAATTATTAATAGGAACCCTCATAGATTAAAATCTGTGAATGTAAATTATTACGATGTTTAAATCAAACACTTGAAGAAAATCAGAATTTTCTAGATTAAAATTTACTGATCAGGATTCATAGCTTCGTTGCATGAATTATTATTTTGCGTAAATACAATCTGAAATTAGTGTACAATATTCGCTTCATTACAAATTCATTGTGATAAATTTAACTGTAAATCGAAATGCTTCTTATACTGCTCTATGAAACCCTTAATTACCTGGCGTCTTAAAGATGGTTAAATATTTATACTGTGAACAATTTTTCTTTGACAATAATATTTTTTAATTATATTTCCTTTCTTCTTTTCATAATAGACTCTATCCTTAGTGGAGACATTGACCTGTCTAAAACACACATCCTCGGCGTGGACCTGTCAACATTCCTGCCTCCCCTTGATGACCCCCTGGGACTTCAGAGCGAGGCTAGCGGCCAGAATCCCTTCAATTGTACGTACAGGTTGACTAATATCCAGGGAAAACCCACCATGCTTGCTCTGCCCATGGCCGTCACTCACCCCTACAATTACGAAAACGACAGGATGTATGACAGCAATCCGGACATCATGGACCAGAATTCTCTACCAGCCTTGCAAGGGGAATCTCTGAAGCATTCGCAGTCAATGGTGTTGCCAGATGTCGGTCAAAAATGCGATCTGGATGCTATGCATCAGTCACGGAATAAGTCTATCGGGATCGAACTGGATGATTTTCTTCCGGTAATTGTATTATATATTTTTAAGAGAACGCATTTTGGAAAATAAATTTTAGGACTTTGGGATCGAGCGATATCAATTCCAAAAGCCTTAACATAATGATTATTTTTATTATTATTAATTTCATTTTATTATTTATTGAACGGAGAAATGCTTTGGATGGAGAAAAACATGTTCATTTCTTAATACAAGGGGAATTGAAAGGTTTAATTATGCGGGAAAATGCGGGAGCTATCTGGATGAAACTAATTTAGCATATTAATTAATCTCTATGAACGAGGGTAAGGATCAAAAAGTACTTGTAGTTGAACGCATATGGCCTCATTAAGGTAATTTGTTGTAACCACTGGGTGTTGCCATATGTCTAACGGAGCCGAAACAAATGTGACATTGATTCATAAGTTCGGTTTGATTTAGCAGTCATTTGCTGCTAAATCAAAATTTGATTCCTGCTGCGGGAAGATGTCACAGTCGGTATGACCTGCATTAATCATCATGCATCAGAAATCGAGAAATAATCAAAAGGTTGGGTTGCTACTGGTGAATCGTTTCCAAAAAAGGCGAAGATGGCATCATCAGCCGGAAACGTTATGACGGAGAATTTTTGAGGTGCAAAAGGCGTCATGATCACGAATACGAGTAATTGAGTCTTAGACAGCTGTCCAGTGAGTCATGATGCTTACTAAAATCAATTAATATGCAGAATAACTTTTATTCGGGAATCGAAATCATTTCTTGCAATATTTAAACTTCTACCGTATCCTTACGTATAATGCTTTAATTGTTTTCCTGATTGAACAATTCGACACTCTTGAAACTGATTGAATCAATTGATATCTTGGATGTTTACCAGTTCAAAACACATATAATAATCATTTATTATTATATCTAAAAAAATCCATTACTTAGGAATGTAAACGTAATTTTTTGTTAAGTTTCGGATCGATCTTTTTGTGAGTTTTAAAGCTCAAAAAATGTAACAGTTTTTTTAGAATTTCGTGTTCAGTATTTTTATATTATAATTTCATATAAAATATATTTCAAATATTTTATATAATAAATAAAATTACTGTTTGATAATTAACGACCGTGACAGAAGTTAACTGAAAGCCTTACTGAAATTTATCGCCGCAGCCGACCCTATATTTACTATTTAATATTAAGAAAATAAGTTTTATGAAAATTAGTGGAATTAGAAAGATAATTTGAATGCTTTATACACCATTGTTTCTCAGCTTTCCATCAGTTCATAACATGTCACCATCTATTGATGGAAAAAAGGAAGCTCTAAGAAGCGGCAGCTGCTCAGTACATCGCACAGTTAGCAAAATAATAATGAACTTAAGATATTCGACCATCTGTGTAAATCCCAAAGGGTTAACATAAAATTATTTTCTCGCTTAGAATTTTCGAAAAATGTTTACTACATTCTCATCAATATATGAAAAATTGCAATGAATTGTGTTGTATTCGTAACAAATTGATTCGTTATTTCTAAAAGGCACCATGAAGTAATAAATTATCAATCTAGAAACTCTTATGCCACTTTATTCTAGCTTACGAATAAGCCAAATCAAAATAAATTAATAACGAGAAGCATTTGTTTAAACGCGTCTCAAACCAAATACAATGACCGAGAATTCTACTTCAGGTAATAATAGCGAATAGTAGATTTGAGTAAACTGGAACGAATCAGATATACACTCTAAGAATATGACTTCACACTGGTTTCTACCTATTCAGTTTGCTCATCAGTCTCGTTTTACTTCATCTAACTTCTTTTATCAATCTAATCTCTTTGTTATCTTTAATTATAAAATCTCTTATCAATCAAAACTCTTTATCTTAAATCTTAAATTCTCTCATCAATCTAATCTCTTTGTTATCTTAAATTTTAAATACTCTTATCAATGTTATTTTTAATCTATATTAATTCTCTCATCAATCTAATATTTTTGTTACCTTCAATCTTAACTTCTC
>BMAW01124020.1:0-22505 GCA_019974015.1 Nephila pilipes
AAAGACATGGGATAAAAGGAACCTTTTCTGCTTCGTGATTTCTAAAGTACTATTATGGGGAATTTCATTAAATTGTAACAAAATCTTACGCAGCATAAAGACTTGTGATTAAAATACGGGATATTTTCATCAATTTGGTTAAGTTTAAAAAAATGTATGCAAGTAGAATTTTATTTCCATTTCGTAATGAGTAATTTAAAATATATCAATTATAATTTTTTAAAATTTTATTTTTTAACTTTTAAGACTTTATTTCTTTAAATTTTGTTTTTTAATTTTTTTCTACTACTTATTCCCGTTTAATACTTTTGTTTCATATATCTTAAGAATTTTAAAATTCTGCGTTAGTTCTCTTTTGTCCTAATAGAAAGCATTGCCGTATTTTCCGTTTTAGTTTTAGTGGGAAATTCTTGTTATGTTAGCGCTAGATTTGTGTAATGTTGTTACTCATATAAGCGTGAAGGTTTTATTATTTTTTTGAATTTGGATGATTTTCTTTGGATTGTTCTCTTTCTTTTTTTTATTTGTTATAGATCGGGCATATCTCTTTGTCTTTCTTTATGTTTCACTTAATTCATTCTTTTGAAATGTGTGTTTTATGCGTATTTTTTTGGAATGTATGGAATTATTTTATTTTCTTATAAAATTTTTCTGTTGTAATTATTGGGCCTGTAAGCCATGTTTAACCAGATAATCTGTCAAAAGCCAGATTCAAAATTCATGAATTTTTTTTTTTAATTTTCTTTATAGATTTTCTTTGGTTTGTATTAACTGTAATTCCTGTCACAATTTGTACAAATTTATGATTTATATTTTTCTTTTTGCTATTTCTATTTTTTGTACATTCTTTTTGGTATTTGACATTTCTTATTCCTTGGTTGTGTAATTTCTCTTCATTTTCTTATGTTCGAAGCCTTCATAATTGAAAAAGTTTCTTTGTAATTTAACTTCTTTTCTTTTGTTTCACTCTAGTTTCTACAATATTTTTTTTTATTTCAATTAATTCATTATTTTCTTAAAATTTATAAAAAAACACAGATTGTTTCGAAACTCCTGGGCAAAACTTTAAAGGGTAATAGAAAACATCTCAGTAAGCATGACCTTTTCCTGATAACTGTACTTCGCCATGTCTTCTAAAATCAACCGTAGAAATGACTATGTGTAAGAAAACTCGTGCCTTATGCTTTCTATTACAGCAACATTTAACAACTCATCACCATCCCACCACCTATGTTGTGAATTATGAAAATTATTCGTTTGGTTGTTTCCTATCAATCCTTAAAATTTTGCCTATGTGTTTCAAACACAATGTATAAAGAGTCATGTAAAATGCTATAAAAACATGCGTATTTAAAACATAATAAACATTCTTTGATTTTCTTCTTTAGTTAAGTTTCTGAAAATTATTTGTTTCTTAAATATGTAATAAAAGCGAATACCTCAAGTTGAGAAATTGAGAAACTATCAAAAAATGCTTTCGAAATTTTTTCTGAATGAGGTTTATCGGAATACATAAATAAGTAATACTTTATTGATTATAATCTGGTGCATTTGTTACAAATTTATCATGGGATAGTTGTGAATACCATTCTTCTTTTTTTTTTTATCTTAATAATCTTTTTGTTACGCAATGAAACATTTTGCTGTTGCCATTCGAGCATGGCATATGAATTTTCTATTGAAATGAAATTGTGTTGTGTTAATTAGACTTTTTATTAGACTTATAGATTAGAATTTTTGCCAATAATCTTAAAAGCAATTAATTACTTTATAGTTCCGGGTATTTTAATTATTTAGGTAGTTGCAGTTTAATTAATTTGTAATTACTTTTCCCAGTAGGTAATTAGTTGCAGTTAGGTTTTATCTTAAGTTAGTCTAGACATTTCTAGTTTTATTTTCTGTCCTCGCTTATAACAATTGTTTAATAAATATCTGTAACACGAGATCCAAATCATTTTGTAAAAACATAATAAAATCCTTCAAACTATTTATTTTATACGAATACACTCTATTTCTCTGTCCAGAAGATTTTTTACTAAGTGTTTTGAAAATTCTCTAATTCGGCATAGATCGAACTCATTCTCTTTCTGATATTTTTTCGTATGGATTTATGAGTCTGTTGTTCCTTGACCGCCAGATCGGGGCGCAGAGCTATTCGCATTTTGGACAAGTCTCTATTATAAAAGTCAGTTTTCATTTCAATGATGCGTTTCTTGCTTTTTAGAGGGTTACATATCATGTTTGCATAATTATGAATACAGTATATTCTGCAGCTAAATGTCCTCCTATCTCAACAGGTTCTCTTTATGTGCAAATGAAACAAATAAGCGTGAGCACGTAACTCTTGCAGCTCGTCTAACTTGTTTTAACTATCATTGTACTGAGTTAATTTTTCTTTTGTGCTGTGCTTTTATCGGTGCAAGAATATTCAATTAATTTAATATTACATGTTTGAATTCATTCTTTTTTGTAATAAATAGAATGAGGAAATATTTTGTCGGATATTAATACTATCTGCACAGATTCAGAATGCATGTAAAAACAGTAAATACATATTTTCAATTATTCAAATATTCATTTAAAGTATTTTATCCTTGTCATACCCTTTAAAACTATATTGATGGTAGTTAATACAGCAATCCGGCTCATACAAGGTCTCAAACGTGCCGGGTTGGAGATTGGTTATGAAGATCTTATGAAGAAGGTTATGAGATCTGAATCTAATTAAGAGCAATAAGTCATATTGATTGATTTGTTTTGACTTATAAGGGAAATTAACCGGAATATATAGATTTCTTAATATAACGCAGACCATATGTTACGTTATGAAGTCTTATGAAATGGGGCAATTTAATCCAATGAAGTTAATTTTAAAAACAAATTATTATGTGACTTAGAAACTTATTTTTCGTTTCTCCTATTGCCTTGCTAATAGGTTTCTTCATATTAAACTTTATATTTCTTGTTCAGTTTTATGAAAATAAGTTACAAGTAAATTAGAGGAATGAAAAGGAAACGAAACTTAATTCCTCCTCAGAGAGATATTCTTACATTACGTCTTATTTTCGTGAGTCACCGCCCATTCAGTGCGGTGATTTCTCCAACTACATACTGACGTAGTTGGTAAAATCACCGAAACCGATTGCTTGTAACTAGCAATCTATTAAGATGAAAAAAAAATGAATGTTTGGTATACTATTCAATAGATCTATTTCGTAACTTTATAATGGTGTATAAAATGTTTCCGTGTACTGAAGGAAGAAAAAGAAAACACTAAAAAGTTACAGGTAATTAGTCCGCCTCACATCCGGAGGTGTAATAATCGACTTGAAGTATGCGGGTGGCTTCCAGATGACTGTGTTAGCCTTTGGACTAATACTTTAATAAGCAATTCCTGAATTGTAAAATTTTTTCTGTTGATGCAAATATTTACATACCAAAAACTTAATATTTTATACTATATTGTTTCTTTATAAACATGTTTTCCATCATTTTTATTAATTGTTTTTATCAGTCATTTAATTTTACTCTACATTTATAAACATATATCTCATGTTATGATTTTAGTTGAATGCATATAACTGGAACAAAACTCTTTTCTATAAAGATAGATTCTGGTTTTTAATATACATTCATGGTTTTCTGAAAGTGGTGTTTTTTTTTCGGAGTGAAAATTGTTAAGATATTTTATCACCAATTCAGAAAATTAATTTTAGAAAATGTTAGTTAATTTATGATTCATATAAGCATATGTGAAAATATCTATTACTATTAGACTTTTTGGGTGTTATACGGTTGGATCAAGTGCTTAAAATCCTTTAAATAATTTTAAGTTTCAAATTCAAAAAAATTATTTTTTAGAATAAAATTATTAAACTTTTTTTCCCGAGATAAAACATTCTGTTATTAAATATAATCACTTTTTGACATATGTATAGTATTGATGATTATTTGGTAACTCTATCTTTGTTAAAACGTTTTGAAACCGGAAAATGAAAAAAACAACAACCAGTCATTTAAATATAAATAAGACATTCTGTTTTATTAAAGTAACATTGATGGTTTAGAGAAGAAATATATTTAAGCATATGCTTTGTATGAAATTACCATTGGCTGCAATGCGTAATATCAAATCATCGTCCTGTTTCATATTTAACCCATCATATTCACAGAAACAATTTCGAAAATTTAGCAGCAAATGGATCACATAAAAAAGAGACACATGCTTTTTCTTAATTTAATTTAGAATCATTCTTAATGTAATCTGTTCCAAGTTCTTATTTATAGGTGTTCAAAAACTCATCTGTGTGTTTTCTCTACATCATAAATTATTCTATTATTTTATTGGAATGAATTTTGCATATTTGAAGCAAAAGTAATTAGACTCTCTATATCGTTTCCTCTTCTCTACAAATTTAATACTAAAAGAATAATATAAGCAAATGAACTGTTTTTTCCGAAATTTTTTTTTTAATATATCTGCCCATACATTTTTACTTTTTACTTACTAGTCAACTGCACTTATCTCGTTTAAGCCAAACTTGAAGAATGTATTTCATTCATTTAAAATAAATTACCTAATATTCTCAAGACGCTATTACAATTTTTAAGGTAGCTATTTGTTACATATTTTAAATTCGAAAAGAGTAATCATAATTCATAAATCTTTAAGAATGTATGAAAAAGAAAATTATGTAAATACGAATGAAAAATGCTTTCTATTTTGTAAATTAACTTCTGAAAGCGAAAATATCAATAGGAGAGGAAATTCCATTAAATGATGGTTTATTTATTTTTATATTTAAAAGGAGCTACAATTAATTATTATGATCAGATCTATAGTAATGTAAATATTGCTCGTATTTTAAATATATATCTCTCAAATAAAAAGCGTTGCTGATAGTAAAAGTGAATTTTTAAGCTGCTGCATTTAACTTCATTGCATGGAGAAATGCTTATTTCCGAATAAAATAATATATTTATTTTTATGTAAAATAAAACCTTCTTTTCAATGGATAAAGTTACGATGTGTTAAATTATTTAGTTTTAAAAACACTTTTGTAGCCTACACGTTTAACTAACATGGTGATTATAATAAACTTCTATCACTATTCAGTAAGTATCAGCTTTCGGAAAAACAGCGGCAGAATTTGTGACAATAAAATTAATTTTACAATTTTCTAATTGTTTCTTAAGTAGATAAAAATTGCTCTCATTATTAAAACTTTACAAAAATATAATTCTTTTCTGTCTGATTTTAAAAATGAGTCAAATTTTGTTGAAGAGAAAGAAAAAAGTTTCTCAAATGATACCTTTCTAAACTTACATTTAATGAACATTTAATGTATCTTGTTTGATCCATTAGAAATAAGGAATATTTCTAATCATATTGCTATAAAAATAAAATATTTAATTATTTTCTTTCAAAACAATTAGCGTTTATTTAATCTAAATGGAATAAAAAAATGCATAAAACTTTTATCAACTTTTCGTGCTGTGAAAAAATTAGTAAAGAGCATTTTTAAAAATCCCCTTTTCCATTTACAAAAGTATCCAAATGATATGCATAATGTAAAATAACATAAATTTCATACATAAATGAAAAACAAAGATTAATGATATTTGTTTATTTTCACACAGTTACAGGTTTTTTTTTTTTTTTTTTTTACATAAATAGGTTTTTTTTCTTTAAAAGTTTTGTTTAAATCAAAACGAAAAGCGTGAAAGAAAGTGATTATTCATTGAAATAGCAATTTTAACATTCAATTAAACCAGAATTAATTTAGCATAGAAAACTGTGGTAATAAGCATTTGAGTATTTAGGTAAAAGGGAATGAAATGAAATATTTTGTTTCATTTATAAATTCTAAGAAAGTTGTATTATTAAAGTGATTTAATAAATACAATAAAAAAGAATAAGCATTTAATAACCTACTTGTCTATTTAACTTTTAAATAAAATAAGCAAAATTAGCATTCCTTAAGAGTTCTGGTTATTTACAATTTAAACTTGTTAAGTTAGAATTAAACTTATGCAAATAAAAAATAAATATGCAAAACCTTTTTTATAAAATTCCGATCCCCAAATTGCGGCACAATTTACACACACACACACATATATATATATTTGAATGTTTGGATGTCAGGAACCTTGCTTGTATCACATTTATATGAACTTATTTTCAAGTTTCGATGGACTTTCTCCTTTTAACGAGCTTTATATTTAACTCTTAACTAAATACTTCTAATAAATTTTCTCACAAATATTACTTCAGCTTTGACTTTCTTCTACATTTTTTTTGAATTATGAATCACGTGATATCTATAAATACTTAGATTTTGATCGCCACTTTCTATTGTCGCCTTACTCTTTGTCATCTAAGAATTTGTGTCAAAATTTGTGTCTTTAATGATCTTTAATTGCCCTTTAAAATGCTTTTATTTCATCTTAAATGACATATTTCATTTAATTAAAAAATGAAGGAATTATACTAACGATTAAATAGGAGGAATCATGGAACATGCTTGCGAAAGGAAAAATAATTTGAAAGCCCAAATCCAAATAACTAGAAACGAAAGAGCCTCGAAATCTGAAAGTGCCTGAGTGTTTGATTTCATGACTATGGTATAGGTTTTTAAGTGCAAGAATTGTATTAACGGCATATACAAATTAGGTTAAAAATCACAACCATTCACTAGAACTAATATCTGGCAAAAACTGTATAACATCTATGGGCTAGAGGCTAAGCGACCAACAGTTTGCCTTCCCTTTAACATGTAAGCATAAACACACTTTTTTAAACTGGAATTTAGAACATCAGCAGAAGAGTTAGGGGCAGTGGACAAATGTGATGTTTAATGATGAATCTCATTTTAATCTAAACACTGATTCTCATCGGCGAACAATAAGGTGAGAACATGGAATTCATTTTCACTCGGGAAATATCACGAAAAGACGTCGTCTTCCGTCAAAAAGTTTTATGGTATGGGTAGAAATAATGCTGAATGGTCACACAGATCTCCACGTCTTTGACATGAGGTGTGTGAGTGTTGTAAGATAGATACAGAGATAAAGTTCTTGATCCTCATGTTCGCCTGTTTCGAAGTGTCGCTCTTTCTAACATCATTTTAAGGATAATAACTTATCTTGCCACCATTCAAGCTTGATCAGCGACTTACTTGGAACGGAAAATATCCAACATGTACCAAGATTTGCTCACTAACCCGATCTGAATCTTTTAGAAAATGTGAGGATATGCTAGATAAACTTGTTATCCTTTCACAACCTCCAAGTTAACGTTCCAGAACTCAGTAGAACTATTGTGATGTTTGGAAATCTTTGAGCCCACAACTCCTTCAGAATGTCATTGCACTTTTGAAAAATCGCTGTGAAACTGCTTGTCTATCAGAGGTAATCTCACACCTTATTATACTGATGCTTCGTTTATTTACAAGATTTATTTCTCACTGAAGTGTTAACTCCTCTTATCCGCAGTTTTCTTTCAAACTGTTTCTTTTGATAACAGAACTAATTACTGTCGTTCTTTCGCACCGTTTTTTAAAACCTTTTTATAACCGTTATATATATATATATATATATATATATATATATATATATATATATATTGGAGTGTGGAGAGCTCGACCGAGTAAAAATGTGTTCAGTGCCTTCATTGAAAGTGGTAATGCAGCGAACCATCTATCACTGATGAGCCATCAAACCATGGGTAAAGCCGAACAATCGGAGTGGAAACTTTCGATTCGATCCGAGATGGTTACAACGACGATGCCGTGTCTAGAATGTTTATTTTTGAGTGCTTTTATTTTGATTCTCCATATCAGTAAATTCAGAGAGAAATCAATGCTCATTGTCTTTTCTAGCACGAAAAGTACGGTTCACAAAGAATTTGTACCTTCGTGACAAACAGTAAGCAGTAAATATTACACTGAAGGATTCGAACCCTTGACGATTAAGACCTGTTACATCCGAAATGGAATTGTCTATACATGACAGCTTCATCTCGATAATGTGCCGAGTGATAAGTCGCTAAATATGACAAGAGTACTTACCGAACGCAGCACTCCAATGAAACCCCAAATAATTTACAGTACAGAATTGGCAATCACCTACTTTTATTTTTGTTATCTTAAATAAGAAAAATTCTAAAAGGACTTTCTCTAGGACGAATGATGAGGTTCACACATACACACACACACAAGCGTCTTTGATGGGTTGTGTGGCTAAACTTATTTTTACCTCTTTCCAGAGTACGCACTCGTAGCATTGAAAATGTTTTGTTTTCAGCAAGCATTATGATTCACTAGACAGCTATTTAAGTCTCAATTACTATTTAACAAAAATTTAACATAGGTAACTAGCATTAAAATAGATAAATATTAATGATTAGGGAATTTTTTGAGGCTTAAATGCAATATATATATATTTATCTCTGTTATGTTAAGTTATTCTAGTATTCAGCCAGAAATGAATGAAATGGATTAATTATAGAGATGTGAAGAAAAAATTTTGTAAAATTTATTCTATTGGAAAGGATATAATTAAGGGCTTAATCGACAGTGGTACATAGCTTCACCTTAATTAATGTAATTTTTTGAAATTTTGAATTTTATATGCATCTTCTTTAAAACTAGTCACTGTAGAATATTTGGGGACCCAAATATTTCTCTGATTTTAAAGGTGTTTGCAAAATGATTCTTGATATTTAATGAGTATAATGCTATTATTAATTCAGAAGTTGGAATGTTACAGACAAAGATATCACAAATTGTAAGAACTTTATAAATAACGCACGTCTTTAAAAGAGACACATTGCTTTTTGACAAAAAAAAAGTAAAGTTTTTCATCACAAAATATTTGTTTAGTTCCTTGTTTAATTTAAAGCTCATTATGCAAGAAAATAGAATTAAAAACCCAATACAAAGGCACTTGTATTGATTTTAACCAAAAGATTAAATGTAGGCTGGAATTGATATGAAATCTTTTTGGTTCCTATTCTTGCATTAACACGTACGTAATGAACATGAAACAAAGCATTTTGTTAAATTTTCTTATGAACCTAAAAGCTTTTTTAATTAAAAAAAAAACAACACAGCATACAAATTAAATGATCCAACAAAAAGGAAATTAATAAGGATATTTTAGTAAATTATATAATATGGTGCGTATCCCCCCTTTTCAGTTTATAGCGATTTCCATTACAGAAAATAAATTTGTTTTGCTTTTGATATGAATTAAAGAAAGTATTACATTTCTAAAAATTTATAATATTGTTTCAATTTAATTACACTTTTTTTGATATTTATAAAACAAATTACATCAAATCTCAAATATCTATTGAGTTCAGGAGATTCTGAAAAGCATAATTTTAAAAGCAACATTTTTTTTTGTCTTCCATGTGATTCAATACTAATTTCACTATTTCTAATTATAACAGAAATATTAAAGTTATTCGCAGGTGACCCTAAACAGGATTGTAACTTTTTATGGTATTTAGTTGTGTAAGTTTCTAAGCAACACAGATAAACAGACACACACACGCATATATATATATATATATATATATATATACTATTTATATATATACTATATGTTATATATGTATATATATATATAGAGAGAGAGAGAGAGAGAGAATTTGTCCAAATAATTATAGGGACTGGAGTTATAAATTTAACTGAATATATATAAACAGTGTGTTAAAAAATTTCCAAATATGACCTTCCTGTATTAATATATAGCTGCATTAAATTTATCCGTTTTTCATACGAGGGTGGTATAAAATGTATTTCTGTTTGAAGGCTGATGACTTTATTAAGGTAAATTATTATTACCATTGGGTACTTCCATCTATTAAACGAAGCCGAACAAATTTGACATTGATTCACGAGTTAAGTTTGATTTCGTAGTCAATTGCTGACGCGTCGAGTTGTCATCGTCGTGGGATCCCAGATTCATCATTTTGCACACGAAATGAAGCACAGTCAAAACGTTGGGCTGCTTCCGGTAAATCTTAACCGCAAAAGGCAAATATGGTCTAATCAGCCTGAACAATTAAGATTTTCGAGTGTTATTAAATATTTGATGTCAAAAATATGTGTACTATACCTTTCACATAGTCGCTGAAATCAACCAATAAATAATTATTTGTCAGTTCTATTGAAATAAAACTTGACTAATTAAGTATTACTTAAAAATATACACAAATAAATACAGCTATGGAATAAATTGAATTACAGCATATTTAAATTTAAATATTTAGCATTTCAATTTCTTGACTTCAATAAAACTAATTACCTAGAAGGTGTCTCCAATATTTAAGAAAATAGTCAAAGTTCAAATTATAATCTCTCATTAAACAGAATTATGGAGTCATATATTAGTTTATAATTTCTATGCATCTGTCCTGTTTATATATAAGCTTTTATATAACAAATGAATTTCATAACTATTCTGTTTTATACTTGACTTAACAACTCTAGTTTTAAAAAAAAATCTTTTTAAATTATGAAAAAATGTAATAATGAAAATAGAAATGTAAAAATTATTTGAGGAAACTTAACAACAATTAAAACGAAGCTAAGTATTAGCAAATAAATTATCATTAAATTAACTGTTACATGATTTCCTTTCTAATCTTGGTGAAATATCTACTGAGGTTATAACAGAATTCGATTGAAATTTGGAACATAACCTATTTAAAGCAGTTTCTGAGTGATTTTGAACAGAAACAATTCTTATAAAAGTTTCTTTTAGAGGTTAATTGACTGTTTAATTAAGAAATTAATTAAGTAACATAATTTAGCTCCTTTTGAGCTATTAACAAAACTATCGAAATGTTTGTCATGGACAATATGGATTATATTAAGAATCTCCCATTTTTAGAATCGATCATAATTGAAAAATAAAATTATAGTTGATAAGTACATATATTTTTAAATTCCAAAGCAATAAAACTATTTGTGTTCTATTTTCAGAAGTTGTATGGTTTTAGATTGACTTATGTTGTAGAGACAATGGAATTCAGAAAATTTGACCTCTAACCTTAATAAAATGACAGGAAGTGACAACTAAATGCAAATTGTATCAATGCTATATTTTTTTTCTCAATAACGAAATGTAATTCTGCATACTGATATACAACTATTTTGTTCAATAGACTTTAAAACTAAAGTGATGCCTTCTCTCCTTTCGTTTATCTCCTGACACTTCTTTACTTCTAAGAAATTGCATATGCTATCCAATAAATAGGAAATTTATTCTCTGTGTTTAAAATACATAACTCAATTCCAACCGTTCCGCAAAACAAATAAATGTAAAAAGTAGTTCAGCCAAAGATATTCGAAATAGCGTTATTTGTTTTTGGGATTCGTAGATGTCTCTTCAAAACAGAATCTCTCAAGAATTCAGCCAGAAATTGAAAATATTTGAAATTGGATAAAACTTTTTCTTATTCTGAAATAGCTTCGAATTTCTTAGAGCTTAAATTACGCAGTTTTTATGTCAGCCCTTTTCATAAGCTATTTTATGTATACTTTTAATTAAATGTCAAAATGCATCGCTGTACACAAACTTTTGAAGAAATGTTTAAGTGAAAATTACGTAGAAATATTTATTTCATTTTTTGTTTACTTTCAAAATAACTATTCTCTTAATTAAAGTACTTATTTTACTTTCGAAAAAAGTACGCCCGTATCACCGTTAACAAATTTAAAGGATATATATCTATATCATTCTTATCGTCCCATATTTTTAAATAGAGATATTGACAAATTCAAATTTGAAAATCCTAACCATTACAAATCATGATTATTGTCTCCTCCTTACACACAATTTATCCGACTTATCATAATTAGGACCTAGAATGTAACTGAAATTAAACATTATTTCGAACACCGGAAATCATAGGAGGGGCGAGACAAACACTCTAAAAGTTATTATTTCTCCTGAACTTCCAAAAAAAAAAAAATCAGGAATTTGTGTGTGTGTTTATGAGTATCATTAAATGGTTTATTCGCTTACAATATTATAGGGCTATAATACATCTGAAAATAACATGTGTAAAATATAAAACATTATATATATATATATATATATATATATATATATTATTTTGTGTTACCTAAATCGTAAGATCTGGATCACCTAAATATAAAAATTCATCAAATAAGGTTATTTGACTTAGCGTTCAGAAAGAATTCTAGTTGGTACAATAAATTAATAAATGAATGTTTTTTATTGTGCTCATCTCTCTACTTCAAATCAAGATTATTAATCTTCTTTCTCCCATTTCCAGTTCAAATACTGGTAGAATAGATGTCTTGTTTGTTCAATATGTGTTGTGGCATACAGCTTGATTTTCTTGTCGTTCCTCTGTTCTGTGATATCTAAAATGTGTGCTTATTTCCAAATTTTCTGTTCATTATCTTATCGATATGAATTAAGAATAAAGTTTAAAATATTAGAGTTAAGAATACTAATTTAAATTAGTTTAAAATAAAAATAGAGACATTCTTTTTTCCCGTCAAAAAAATGTGGATTACGAGAACTTAGCCAGTCTCATGTGACATCAACTTAACCTAGCCTAAGATATTTCTTAACTTAGCAGATTTTAGTTATTTCCGTTATTATTTTACAGTAATGTTGAGAAACATGTTTTAGGATAGAAAGCAGAAACGTCATTTTAATGCAACATTAGTTTTAATGCTAAACAAAAAATTATAAAATCCGTTAATATAATTTATAAATAATTATGCTGCATGCCACTATTACTATGATAATGTAAAGGAAAATTATTCTTGTAATATTATATTGAATACTAGGGGCATTTAAACGGAACAATTACTGAACTATCTTAGAATTATCTCTTTTGATCTATTTATCTCATATTTATTCTCGAAAAATGTATTTGCAAAAAAAACTTAAAAAGTATAAATAAAAAAAGTAATTTATCAATACGAGCATACATTTTTCCAGTATGGACATAGCCAGAGTTTTCTCTTTTCTGGTTTCGGGACTTTATAGGGCCTCCATATTCTAAATACACTTTGGGTGTTTGGACACGATGCTAGGAAAAAAATATTGGTTTACAAGATGCTCAAGGAAATGAGAGTAAATATATCTACATTATTTGTATAATACGCAACTAGTTTTTAGTAACATGAAAACTACAGATGCAAATTGTACATTGTAAAATATAGTATATTCGATGTTGAAAGCTATCCAGTAAGAGTTTTATTAAATATGATAAAAGAATAAAAGTCTTCATACATTTCAGCAGAAGGCGAGATTGAGCAGTGCGGAAGGTAGGAATAATTCAAATTAAGCTAAATTTTGACAAAAATAGTTTTTGTAGAAGAAACCTCTTGTGCATGTTTTAAAATAATTTAATATAATATGTAGCAAAATCTGTTTATTTTATTTATAAAAATACTAATCCGTTTAAAAAATAACTGACTCTTAAGTCTCATTAACTTAAAATTGAATTGCTTATTCTCATTGAAAAATATTTAAGTAAATATCTCGGCTAAGATGGAAAGAAATAGTTGGTGATTCAAAGGTACGAAATTCCGTTTTATAGGAGACTAAGAAAAAAGAACTCAATGCTAAAAAACGAAATTAGTTTCCTAGTTCTAATTTTGCAAGAAGTAGAAATTCAAATAATGACGCATCAAATCTGGATTGGATTTTGTCATTTGGCCATAGAAATCATTCCACCAATATCCACTCAGACGATCCTCTCAATTAAATTTGAGAGAATTTTCACATTATGTAGAATTTTTGAAAAATAATCGACAGAATTTAAGGAAATTTGATTATTTATATATATTAGAGGTTAACAAACTTTTTTGTGTCATAGACCCTTTGCCATATTTTCCCGTGTTGGGTAGACCCCCTACTTACCTGATATTGATTTCTTATAAATTTCTAACTGTAGTGAAGTTTAGTGGTAAAAACTTTATATAAAAATACATGTTTATTTATATATTTATCAATTGCTTTTGATTTAAACCACTTAAATAAAATTTTGTATCTTTTATGTAAAATATATGTAACACAAAATAAACTATAAATAAAATAACACAAGCAATAAGTAAATATTTTTAATGAGAAGGATGAACCTGATGCTTTAACAATAAATTATCAACATTTGGCGTCAATTTTGTGAGGGTTAATCTCAAATCTCCTCGGTTAATGATGTCTAGTCTGTTTCTTTTTTTCGTTAGGAGATTAGTAACAGCGCTAAACCCCCTTTCAACTAAGTATGACGATGGAAAGGAAATTAAAAATTGTCTTGCTATATTCCATAATGCAGGATATGCAACGGGTATGTTGTTTTGCAGCCAGAATTGCTGATATCCGTTTTTAAACTGAACCTTTAGTTCTTCGTCTGTACTTAGTTCAGTCAGCTCCTCTTGTATAACGACATTCGTTTCTTCTATCTCACCATATGGATTAATTATCCACGGTGGTATTATCATTGTTAAAATATCCTCGAACCTAGCTTCAAAATCTGAATAGAGGGCATTTAAATGTTGGACGTAAGTTGAAGCGTCGTCTTCGTGGCAGCTTGTCTGAGACAAATTGGGGAACTGAGAAAATTCGCCCCGTCCAATGTTTTGCTTCATTAGTTTAATTCTGGCAAGAAAAGCTGATAAGATAGACTTGGTTTTTATTAAATTTAAACTGTCGCCTTGTTATTGCAAATTAACCATATTAAATTTTGCAAACAAATCTGTTAAGTAGGCGATGTCTGTTCTCCTCTTTATTAAATTTTCTTTTAAAATTTTATCTTTTGTATCCAGGAATTCTAAAATTGTCTCAAAAAGTTCAAAAAATCTTGTCAAACATAAGCCTTTCGACAGCCAACGTACTTCAGTGTGAAGGAGTAATTAATAAAAGTCTTCGTCATTTTCTTCACACAACTTCGCAAATAACCATGTATTCAACGCGTTGCTCCGAATTCGATTTACTGTTTCAATAACTAAATACAGTGATTCATGCAACTTAACACACAATTTTTTAGCAACTAAATGTTGTCGAAGGATGACGCAATGTATTGCTAACACCCCCGACACATTTTGTTTTAAATAACTTATGAATCCACGATAACGCCCAATCATGGCAGGTGCTCCATCTGTAGCTACTGATAATATATTTGATAAAGGAATTGCCTTTTCAATGAAGTAATCTTTCAAAACATTAAATATTGTCTCGCCTTTAGTGTCGGTTTTTAATGTTTTTGCGAATAGCAGTTCTTCATGGATCTCTTGATTCATAATAAAACGAACATATGCCAATAATAATGCTTCATTATTGGGCAAAGTTGACTCGTCCAGCTGTATAGAGAAATAAGTTGTTTGTAAATAATTACATAAAAAGTTTTCAATATCAGAACTCATTTCATCAATACGTCTTTCAACAGTATTGTTGCTTAAGGGAATTCTTTTAATTATATCAGAAACAGGTTTGTGTAGAACAGTTTTTAAAACCTCTTCAATGGCTGGCAAAATCAAATTCTCTCCGATAGTATGAGGTTTCCCGGATTTTGCTATAAGGAACGAAATATTGTAAGACGCCCGCAAACCATCATCATTTCTTTGTGACGTAGAAGCGAACATGCTGTCCAGGTTAGGTCTCTTTTTAAGTTCGTCTTTAAGTGATTGAAAGTATTTTAAATCTTTGTCTATTTTATCTGGGTGGCATCTTCTCAGATGATCTTGCAATTTGGATGGTTTTATAGCGTCCTTGCCTAAAACTTTGTTGCATAAAAGGCACATCGGCGATTGTCTGTCCTGTAATGATGGAATAAAGCCAAATTTCAAGTATTCAACACTGTACTGTCTGCATTTCTTTTTTTTTCGGACATGGCACCAGTCATCTATGGGCAAAAAAAGAATTTAAAAAAGAAAGAAAATTCAGCAGCTGGATATTGCGAATATTTTTATTTTTCCAAAACATTCCATATTTCGTACATTTTCTTACAGCAATTAGTTCGAATTACGGACATTGCACTGTAACAATAATGCCGATTGCTAAAACTTCCAAAAAGAATTATAAAAAAGTACTTGTGTAATTTTGCATGCTTTAATATTAAACTACTAATAACTAAATTTATAAATGGCGTAATTTATTAATCTTTGCTAACTACGCGAGTATAAAACTAAAAAAAATAAAAAGTAATATACTAACTTTTCTTCAGCACTCTCTAACAAAATAACGCCGATTCACTTTAATTTGTGTGATATATTATCTGTTCATATTTTTAAAAATATTTCTTAGCACTGTTCTTTTCAAGATTCAGAAGACGAATAAACGTATTTGTTTCACATTCGTATTATAGAGTGACGAATTGAACAGTTCAGTGTAAGGTAGCAAAGCTCTGTGACTGCAACTCCTAGGTTTTTACAAATTAAAAATGTATTGCGACCACAAAGGAATTACCAACATCCTACAACTTACACTTTTGTAAACATATAAAATAAATTTTTTACTTCATAGGTACTTTTATGAATAATGTATATGTTTTGATATTAAAAGATAGTATGATGTAAGTAAATAGGTACTATCAGTGTATGCGTTGAGATCAAAAATCGTGGAATCTTACATTTCATGGACCCCCAAATATTTCATTCATGGACCCCCAAATTTTTTTTTCACTGACGTAGACCCCTTGCAGGTTGTCATAGACCCCTTGGGGTCTATATAGACCACTTTGGGAAACACTGATATATATATATATATATATATATATATATATATATATAACAGAGAAATAGATGTACCATTCAAAAATCTTTTTATGTTCTATTGATTAGCAGTAACGCTCACAGTACCGGGAAGCAAAATACAACTTGCGAAATCAAACAGAAAATGAGTCTAAATTGACGTATGATTATCTTCCACGGCCAGTCTGGCTTTAAAGCGTAACAGTCAACTGGAGAGGAAGAAGTTAAGGAATTTCTGTGGCAATCAATTCCACTCATAAAGCAAGGTCGTTTTTAGCTTCAGAGTGGTTCTCGGAAGAGGATGGAGATGCAATAGCTTACAAGAGCATCACAAACCTATTCTATAGGATTCAGCTCAGGAAATTTGGCTGGTAACTCCTTGCGGTGAATATCATTACTTTCCCCATAATAGTCGATAGCCTGATCTCTATATATGGACAACTATTGTTGTGCATTGACAAAATCCCAAGACCAACCATGCCAATGAAAGATCAAACGGGAGATTCTAAGTACCTCTCTCTATACATCACAGCAGTCAAAAAGCCTTAATAGAACGCCTGGAATAGGAGGTAGTCCAATATAATGCCTTAACAAATCATTACCTCCAAAAGAATATTTATATTTTTCCCTGATGAGGAAGGTTGGAGTGGATGTCGCAGGTTCTCTGCAGTTACAAGTATGTTGATAATCAGGGTCCATGTTGAATTTCAACTAATCTGTAAAATGCACTGGATTCCACTGAAGTTTTTTCCAAGGTACATGCAGTTTGCAACATGCTGAAAGCGCATTGTCGTGTAATGATGAATGCGATGCAAATAATGGTTCTTCTGACAAATAGCTCTATTTCATGAAGCCTTCGGGAAACTGTAGACTGTGAAACTCGGATTCCAGTGGCACAGTTCGAGTGGGATTTCTCAATCTGTGACTGTTCTGTGTCACCCCCCCCCCCCCCCGGAAAGTGCCAAATAACGATCCTCATTCGTCGTTGTGAATTTTGTTGGACATTGTCCAGGTCTTCTCAAAATGACTCCAGTTTCTTAAAACTGTTTCGATAAATTACAAATACATTGAGCGTTTATAATTAGCTCTGCAAAAACCTAAGATTACGATTGACCTGCTTCAAATTTACAAACAGTTATACATCTCATTCCGCCATTCATTCGTTAGTAATTTTTCAATTTATCTGGTAACTAATAAGCTATACCCAACTCTTGCGAGAAACATGTCTATTGGCGCGGAGGAGATGAATCGCACAAATCGCCGACGACCCTTAGTAGTCTTATATATCCGATCAAATGTCACACCTCCGCAGACACGCATGTTTATGCTTACATATTTTATTTTATTTAATGCTTAAATATTTGATGCCATAACACTTCGGCGTCAAAATTATTCATAGTACCTTTGGTTAGTACTTTTTATAAAAATAAACACAAAGTACAATCTGCGTTTTTTTTTAAATTTTGGGCACGTGAGTATTTAGGACGATTCAATATCATTATCACTATCACTTTTTTTAGAAAATATACATTTTGCTAATTCAAACACTTTTTTCCTATTTTTTTCAAATACACTATTATTTGCAAAGTAAACCCTTCAATGTACGGAAAAAAGATATTAACAATTTTATTGAAATATGTAATTGATAATTTTTTCTTAACACCTGGAGCACAAATAATTCTTTATAATAGTTCTTCCATTTCAATAAAAATAGTTTCTCGGATCTCAATGCATCGAAAAATTAGACTTCATCTAAAAAGAATTTAGAAGTCAATGAAATTTTCTTCAAAAAAGAAAACATTTTTTTTCATATCATAAAATGCTTATGATAAATATATACATAATGATAAATTATAATATTAGGATGCTGTATTGTTATGACCTATAATAGAATCAACATTCCTCATGCAAGTTTAAGTTGTTAAAATGCAAATATTAAAAAAAAAGATATTTTCCAGACCTTTCTATTTGAAATTTTGTTCAAAATTAATACCTGTTATTCAAATACAAAGCATGTTATATTTCTTATAATTCTACCATGGTAATTTTCCCTTTAAAAATTTTGCTGATTATCTCAGCAAAACATCGTAAGATTTCAATAACGACAATTACAAAACTTATTACTGAGTCATATTTATTATCATACATATTTCAATCCATCATATGAACATTACTTAAGAATTAAATGTATCAAAAAGTATTTGAAGATTTTTGTAAGCTTTAGTGGAGTTGAAACTTTTTTTCAAATCTGATATCTTCCATTAAGACCATTGTGCTAAACAATGAAGGCTCAAGAGCACTGAATTCATCTGGGTATCAAAGCTCTTATTCTGGTCATTTGTGAAAAAAGTTTGGCCATTAAGATATCGACCTCGTTATTTGATCATAGCTGAAGAGAATTAGATCTTTCGACAATAGCCTCAGTTCAGGTTAAATCGAAGTTAATTCTAACCAACCAACCTAATCAGAGTTGAGGTGTTATCATGCTCCTTCATCAATGGTGTATTTAATTAAATTATATGCTAACTAGACACGCTTTCTCTTAAGAGCTTTACGTTAGATAACAATTAATCGTTTTGGCACTATATACCATGATAGAACTATTCCTCTCAGGATAACAGATTACAGTTTCAAGATAATGGAAATATGTGATTTCTAGCGAAAACGTACTTGTGAACACTAATGAAATTGAATTGTAACCAAAGCAAGGACAAAACATCTGTACAACTTTACAATTTTGGTTTTTAAAAAACGCCCTGAGTTTATTATTAAATTTAGCAAAACGAATAATCTCTAATCGAATCGAATGTAAGAATAATTAAATTATAAAATATGTTTAATCCTTTCAGGTGGGCGCAATGTGGCGTTGGTCGTTCCCTAGAGACAGAGGAGAATTGAAAGGAACTGTCGCAAGGGCTGGGGGTTAGAAAAAAGGGCTTTAGAAAAAAAATCACAAAAATAAAAGTTTTCATCCTAATGCTGTAATTTTTAGTAAAATTATAGATTACTAATTAAGCTGTTACATATATATTTATATATTAACATTTTTAATTATATTTTTCCTTTAATTTACAGAAAAATGTATTTAAAGAAGTGCTTAATTTGAGAAATAATTTTCATAAGAGCTATTGAAAATTTTCCCAAGTTTCATTGACAGACGCATCAATAAACTTAAAAATTAATAAAAATGTACAATCAAGGATATTGTCAAGAAGTATCAAAACTTAATGGGAAGACCGAGTGTGGTAATTCTCGAAGCGCGGAGAAACGCAAAGTCTTGTTTTGTCCGTCTCTCACAAAATGTCCGCATCATAGAAACTAGAAATATTCCTTTCAAACCTCATAGAAAACTAATCACACTCTCATCATTAATTTACTCGTCGACCATTAGAGTATATTCTTCTGATTAACAACGCTTTCTTGCAATTATATACAGGAATCAAGGCCTTCCGATAAAAAAAAAAAGGTAAGTAAACAAAATGTATCCTAAAGCAACGCTAAGTGAAGCAGTACTAATGGTGCAGCTCTAAAAAGAAAAAAAAATAAAAACACATAGCAAAAACCAATAAAAAACATTCAGTGGAAAACCAAAAACTCGAATGTGCATCATATGGAAGTTTAACGAGCAGAGTTCAGTTTGTTTACATTAAACATTTCTTCCTACTCCACAACAGCTGGAGAGCAAAATACTGAATTAAAACAGAATGTGATCAACTGAAGATCTTAAAACTACTATTCAGTTCAAAAGTAATGGACTTATGGGGCCATCTAGAGATATTTAGAAAATATTTCACCTTAGAATGCGGATACGCATCGTTCGGCCCCTGAACTCATTCTCCAGTGGTGCGTATTTGGTACGTTCGGGCGTAAACGACGAACGCGAATGATACGTATACGGTACGTTTGTTCTAAAAGGGTTAAATATCTTCAAGTCACAACGATAGTATCTAAGCTATCACCTCCCTCTCCGAACTTCCACATCATGCTCCGTGAGGGACTTGGAGCCTCGACAGATTTAATGCACATCATCGCGTTTCATGAGGGGTGTTGGATCTTTAATGACATCAGGACACGAACTAACGATTTGACGAAAACAACATTTGCTGAGAGTCCGTAACTATGATATCTAGGCTACCACGACCACGTGTAGAGAATAGATTTTATGAGATAATTTTATGTAAACTACAAAGGATTAAGTAACACAAGTAGTTGTGAATATTCGGTTTTCGGCGCATGGTTAAAAGAAAGAATTTCCATCGATAACAGTGAGACAATGTTAAAGGATAACATATGATTCGCTCTTGCCTTGAACTCATTCGAATCCGATTGAGTTGGTAAGTGTATTTGGTACGTTCGGGCGTGAACGACGGTCGCAATTGATGCATATACAGTACGTTCGTCCTGAAATGGTTAAGAAAATGTCCTTATAATGAATATTTTAGAAAAACGCATGATTCAATTACTTTTTTATGAATGGCATATTAATTCTTTTTCAAATATTAAGAATGATCTATGAAAAGAAATTCATTTTTAATAATAAATGAATTTTGATAAAATTTGCATCATTTTTAAGAATCTTCTCTAGTGAGTAGCATTATAACCTGCCATCGCATACTAGTTAAAGAGATCTATGTAAGTTTTTTTTTTTTTTTTTTTTAAATTTCTTTTATGTTAGCTTAAATGAAAAGAAACATTTGTAAAAAATTATATTCTTTAAATTATATAAAATAATACTCCTTTCATCCCATGCAAATCTTTATTGCTAGATATTGACGAAGTTGGTGGCAAGTGTACATATCAAGGGCTTTCTCAAATGTACTTCTCATGGAAAGATTTAAATTCAGAAGACATTCTGCCTTTAGGAGGTATTCTGAGAAATTATCAATTCTCAAAAATCAAAATTGAACCACCAAATACTTGGTAGATTGGATCAGTATTCAAAGGTTAAAAATAGGTTGTTCTCACAGACATGTCTTAATATAAGTGGTCATACCCTGTGAAGTTAAGCCCTTTAGTTTTGGCCTTGCTTGCGCTGTGTCAGTCAATAGTCTTTAGGGAATCTCTCTAACTTCTTTCAAATAAATTTGCGTACAACAACAAATACAGATAACCTATTTGTTGTTGTATGCAAATTTATGTATTCAACAACAAATACGTAAAAGCAAATACATTTGCTGTTGTATGCAGCTTCTAGATTAATCGAGACAATTGGATTTTGATAAGTAATAAAAATATTTCAAAGGAGTCAATCTAGTTATTTACGGATAGAAAATGAAAAGATGCGGACACCACGTGTTTTCACAGGTAGAGAAACCTGTGAAACAAGGATTGGATTAACACTCCAATGCTGTCACTGAGCTGAAACAAAGATCTCTTCCGTTTTTCGCTCAGAATTAATTCCAATACAGATGGCTCTAGGCAGTTATGCTTCCAAATATGATGTTTGGTTCTGTCCTGATCGCCGTAGTCCCATACATAATCATAAGAACTGGAGAAGCATTTCTGATAAAAACAAATATCAATATACTTAATGAATTAAATAATTTGTCTGCTCACACACACACACTCTTTAAATTTTTATCCAGTAGATTCCATCTCCAATTAACCTGATTTTAATGATGTTGCCGATAAATTAGCTAAGAAAGGAATATCAAATATTACTCTTCCTGTAGGTGAACTCTCATTTTAGGATATTACAACGTAAGTTGTCTAATAATGTATTATGGCGTTTTCTCCCTTTTCGCGATTGTTACGGGGGGG
>BMAW01124020.1:22605-38808 GCA_019974015.1 Nephila pilipes
CTTTATGAACTTTTGGATTTTCATGGAGGCAGAGATGAGAAGACTGCTTTTTACAGATTGTTCAGAGGCAATACAAAATATTTGACATTCTTTCATTGATTAAAGTATACAGCTTATGTCCAAAACGTGCCTCAAATCGGGGCTAACCAAACTATATTCTGGTTCATATAGAATAGAATAAATCTGATATGTATACTCACTCTTTAGTGGTGGTGTATATTTGAGGGGGAAGTATGTGTGTGTGGGGGGGGGATATGATCTAACCTAATTTAAATAACAAGGGATTAGAAACAACACAATTAATATAACCCTTAGATGAAAAAAGAACATAATTAAATGAGCTTTATGTTTAAGTATAGAATAGATCTCTTTCCAATCCCAGAACTAGTATTTTCAATGAAGTCAAAATATTTAAAATTATTTGTGTAATCGCGATGGTCTTCTAATTGACCTTTTTATTGTTGTGAATTGGTCCTTTACTTACAAAGATTAAATATTTCGCAAAAATAAATTTTTGCGGAAAATGTACTTAGAGAGAAAAATTATGATTATTAAGTATATAATATCATCTAACGTAAATTAATTGCAATATATCTTCATTGAAACCCGCTTCTAAATTTTTTGTGTCAAAACTTTAGTTTTAACGTAGTTGATTACTCAAAAGGTTAAATTGAAATATTTTTTTTCATAACAGCAGCAAATTTGCTTGTGAAAATCGCATATCATAGGCTTATCAATCTCATAATCTGTTAGTTTATGCGGGTAGATCTACTAGGCAGAATCAATCTATCATTGATTACAGGAAAATAAAACGATTTCCTTACACTTTTGCAGTGCTGGATCTTAAGCAACATTGGTGGCGTAGTACTATACCAATTTAGAATTATCCAAGCCAAAAAGCACGAATCAATAATTCACCCAAAGACTTTTAAATGAGATTAAATTAATTAATCAAAATTAACAAATTTAAATTAGATGAATTAGAACACATTAGCATACTTTAGGTGTACTACTCATCTAAGTATAGAAGAAAAAGTCTTACTCTTTATGATGTCAAAATTCTTTCGAGGTGTCATCAATTAAGAACAATTCCAACTGGTGGATTATATTAGCATAATATCGTGATTTCTATCAGTTGAATGTAAAATGAACATGGAACGAGAATTACAGATTTAATTATTATTTATCAGTAAATTTATAAAAGTTATATTTATCTTTATTTAAGTTACCAATATGCATGCAACATCAACATTTATTATTTTTTATTTTTTATAAAACGTTTTTAAAATACAGCACATGATAGACGTTTTCCCGCCATGTTGGGGGATGTCTCGCTACTTATTGGATGGGAGGAAGTTAGAAGACAGTAAGCGACGGAATTGATTCGAACCCTCGATCTGTTGGTGGTAGAAAGCTCACCAGGTTAACTTTTGAAGTGCTATTAGCAACTACGCTAAAAGGGATAATCAGTCGGGACTGTTATTAAACCGTTTTTAACTTCAATTGAACATCTATACATTCTCTTTCTGTAGTATCGAGTATTGATTTGGACAATTTCTTTTAAACGTCATTAGCTGTCTCTTATTGAGATGAAGGGTCTACTTGATGCTTATACCATTGCTAATATATCACTAGCTGTTATCAGTGGATGCCTTAAGCACATAGAGACAAGTTTTTGTTTCAGGAGTGCTTACAATCATTAGTTACAGACAGAGCTGTCATCTAGGGTTCAAGTCTAAGATCATTTAGGGGGCTAGATATTTTCCCACCACATCTGGGGATGGTTTCCTACACAGCTACAGGGAATGCGTATGGTTGTCCTAATGCAACTGAGGTGATTATAATCTCGTTCTGTAGTTCCGTACTAAGCTCCTCTGGTCATCTTGTTCAGTGTTCTTAGCAACTAGGATGAAAAGGAATCCCCCTAGGGTTAGATATTGAAGTGCTTTAATTTCTGGCATCATTGCTGAAGATAGCCAAAAGTTTTTTTGAAAAAAAGTAATATAATAATTACTCTTTTAATCAGCCTTTGGTGGTTCAACACATTTTATAATTTGACACCAAGCGAACCTATTGCCTTATGATTTTTTCATATGGATTCAGGAGTGTTTGTTTCTTACCTTGATTCACAGATTACATAAAAACATTATCTACATTTTTATCCAGTGTTTATTATAATTGTTTGTTTTCTCTTCAGTACGTGATTTTTGTTTTGTTAAGAGTCACGTATCAGGTTTGTACGATATTACAACTGTGGAATTTAAGCGTCCTGTACAGTAAAATTATACAGTACTTGTACAGTAAATGCTCTCGAAATCCATCAAGTCTTATTCAAGTGACAGTAAAAAAAATAAGTGAAGGATGTGATTAGAGCAGCTCGTCACAACGAGTTTTAACTACCATTGTACTGTATTATTTCTTTCATTAATGCTGTGTTTCTTTTATCAATACAACAATATTCAACTAAATTAATTCAACGCTTGAATTAATGTTGTAGTTATTCTACTGATGAAATGCTTTTTGGGATATTTATATCCGAAAAAGATTCATAACGCGACTACTTCAGAATGAGCATTCACATATTTTATCGTTTAAATATTTATCTAAATTAATTTATCTTTGATATCTGCCTGTTAAAACTATACTGATGTTGGATATTTCCATTAAATCGTTAATCCATCATGACCGTGGTTCCGAACGGGTTGGATTAAATCGGCTTTATTAAATATGCATCTTCTATAAAAAAAATACTTCGAAAAATATTTTTCTAAACAAAAAAGGAATCGAAAACTTTTCCTATAAATCGGCAGCTTCGGGATATTTTGAATTTTGAAACGTATGATTTTAAAAGAAAATACAAAAAGATATAAAGAAATCTATTGTTTTTGGAAAAGTGTTTATTTTTATGGTAAGAATTGCGATGTGATCCTTTAACTTCTAGATTCATCCAATATAAATCTTTTATTTTTTCGCAATATTTTTTCAAAGCTGAAGACGATTTCTACGACTTTAATTCATTGAATAGTAATTTATTAATATGTTTTGATTGTTTTCTCTTGCAACTGCTTTAAGTACATTTTATTTAGAAGAACACGTTGATATAATTCTGTATAAGAATTATTTTATGATAAAATACCCAAAATGTAATAAATTTTGTATTTTTATTTTTGAAGTTACTTATTCTGATATTTATTTCTACCACTTTTGATATACATAGGTCTTTTTTTCATGTTGTGTAAGAGCTTTATTGTTCCACTAATCACTTTTATTTTTTTTATTTTAATGGTTATAAAAATACATTACAGGAAGTTTTTTTTTTGTTTAATTGCGCAATAAATAAGATTTTGTTTTAAAGAATAAACGATATTAGATATTGAGCCACGGATATGTGGAACATGAACATTTCTTTTGTAATTTTGAATACCAATTAAAATGCATATATATTGGTTTCAAATTCTTTTATTTTGAGCATGAAATAGGTGTTTGTTTACGATTAGATTATAATTAAATACATAAAAGGAAAGGCTATTGAAATTTTTAAGCAATTGTTACTCTTTCCACTAATTTCAGTTACAGATTTTATTTCATAACTTTTGCGTAAATGATTACTTAAACGCAAGAATAAATTGATTTTTAAGTATAGTTAGTATCCTTAGCTTTTAAATTACAAATTGTGCCTTCTTTTGGCTTCCCCATTTTTTTTTTATTCCTATAAAAGTTTTGGAACACTTAAATCACAAAATATTATGCATTCTGAAAGTGATACATTTCATACGTAATGGAAAAGTTTTTATAAGAAACATAACTGAAATATATTTTATTTTTTGAACATATCTCCTTTTTAAGTAATGCAAAATTTAGCAACACAATTGTTTCACATAAATATTGTAACTTGTGTGTAGTGGCAACGATGCAGGTGTAGCGAAAACTCTCTTAAGGTTCATACAGTTGTAACTATATCACATTTCATGAAATATATTTAAAAATGTTAATTTTAATAAAGAAAGCAGCCCCTTTTGACCTGTCGCAGATTAAACTTTTTATGCTATTATTCAGAATTTTCTTAGTCAGAAATAACAAAAATATTGTATTATTTCTCATATTTTTCCGAGAACAACTGCACAAAAATGATTGTTTGGGTACAGAATAATCATTTCTTTTATGAAAGTGACCATTAATAGTTTGTATGAAACATAGGGAATACTGTTTTGTTTTTAACCGTCAGAGAAATAGAGATCAAACAAATGTTTTCATTCAGTTTGAGAGAAATCATATTTGTAAATAAACTTGATACCTATTCGAATGAAGAGCAAAAGAGTTTTCTTTTTCTACATTGAATAAATACATGCATCTGACTATCATTAGGAAATGTATCTTTGATTCATGATGAATAGTATTCAGCAGAACAAAAATCATTTTATCATGTCATTAAGACTATCCTGAATATTGCAACGCTGTCATTTACACATTCTTTTTTAACAAATAGTTGTTCAAACAGATGGAGTTTACTGATATATTTCCCGATATAATCCATTTATTTTTGTACTGATATATTTCCCGATACAGTGCATTTATATTTTAAGTGATCCATTTCCCAAAAAAGATTTCCCTAGATAAATTTTCGAAAACAGCTGAAAGGAGAAATGTGAAATAAGTAGAGTTCTTAAAATGTACAGGAACATAGTTGGAAAAAAAAATCTATGTTGTGAGTAAAAAAAGAAAATAATGATGCAGTAGCTAATGAATGTATTGGAAGCTTACAAAGATGAATCATATTAAAAATCAAAAAGAAATGAACGAAGGGTTTTAAAAGTACGCTTTACTAAAAATTTTGTTCTTCTTAAATAAAAGTACTTCAGGAATCGACTCTTTAGCCTTTATTGTGACAGGACAGAACAGAAATGCAATAGAATGTCTAAAACACTCCACCATAAAGTTGAACTAATTTTCGAAAACCGGACATTTGTAAAATTGTATTCATATGAACACTGAAATCAATACACGTGATTAAATTTTCAAAGTTTAATCATGACTGATGTGATAGCACCAAAATCTTAAATTATCATTTTTGTTGTTGATTTTTGTCATGGTAATGGATAATATGTAATATACATTAAATAAAGCATATCATACTCGCAGCCTAACCAAAATATAACTAAAATTACGGTAACATGTTTTTTATAATTCCTAAATTTTTCAAAATTACAAATAATTGACAACACGTTATTTGACAATGAACTGTTACTGGTCGTGTGCTAAATCGACGTAATATTCCCCCACCTCTAATAGCGAATATTTTAGCAGCAGATAATAAAACAGTCTTCTCTTTCTTGCTTAATGTAACGAAAATTAAATATTCCGTTTTCAGAGAACAAGAAAAATAAATTTATTTATGTTGCATTTATTTCCTTGAGATGTAATTAAACGCAGCATTATTCTGTGTTAAGTTATTATATATCTGTTAATTTTCAAGAAAGAATGTTAATTTTTTTATTTAAAATTGCATTATATAGTTTTATGGAACACTCATCTATTATAGACCGTTACATCAGGTACGCTATTATTGAAATCCAGAAGGTAAATAAAACGAAAAAAAATTTGTTGAAAATCTTCGATATTTCTAAGAAAAGTGAGTATTGGAATATTTTTGTTACGGCATAAAAGATAAAATATTCTGCTTGATAAGTAAAATTGTTAGACTAGAATGTTAAGTGTAAATGACTTGCAGCATATAATAATGTTAAAGGTATGTAACAGAAAATGTTATATGAACAACATAAGCAATATTATATAAATAACTAAGAGCAATATTGAAAGTACATTAAGAAAATAAAAACTACCAACATAACTACATATAGTGACCTGTGCGTTTTTTACTTGTGAGAAATTGGCTCACAACAGGAAATGAGTTCGACATGCTTGCATTAGATAATCTCATAAGTCTGAATGACATCAGCTATCCGATCGGTTGTCTTGGGGCTGTAGACAAATTCCTGAGGGGATAAATACTCGTAAATGAGTCGAGCAATGTCAAGCTTAAAAAGGTTGGGTAAAATAGTTTGATGGTTATACATATGATCTAGTGTTCACAGAATATTCAAGCAATTTTTACTATTTACAGGAATTATTTTATTCTTAAGGTAACTTTTCATGTCCATATAGAGATTTGTTCAAAGTCTTGCTGTTATGCAATGTATTGATCTCCAGCAAGTAAGGTAGGTCTTGGACTACTTAGCTTTATCATAAGTTTATTAAATGATCTATAACCTAGGACTTTTTCAAGGGTTTATTAAAAGGTCTGCTCTTATCTAAGCATTTTTATCACCCAGTGTGGTGATAGGAAAAGTCTGGTTCATATTCTATGCATCCTTGTCTAGTAAGTATGCACAACCACTGACGTGTTTTTTTTGACAAGTATGGAGAACCATTGAAGGTTATAAGTTTTCCTTTATTGTGAGCTGCTTAGTAAATACCTATTATGATGATGTTATTGTTACAAATTGTATTGCATCTAGAGCACGTTTTGAGTCTGAGAAAATACGCAATCTGTTAGTTTTATCTCTCCCATTAGTTTAACTTAAATAACTTTATCATCAGAGACATCTCAGCAATGAGACCACTCTACAGGGATAATATCTCTATGTTTTACCTAGAAAGGTGTAATAATGACATAATGCCTTAAAGTGTCATTATTTTAATCTTAATAGCTTTATTAACACATCATTCTATACACTAAGGGGGAAAATCTTATATATTTTTCAAATTTATTATTTAATCCTTTTATCGTGAATCATTTAATCCTTTTATCGTGAATTGATGACTAGATATATATGATTGGAGAGATGTTTGTTTTGGAACTGACTAGAATTGATTTTTTTAAAAAAAAATTAAAACGAATTAGAATAAAAATATAATATACCGTGTTTCCACAAAAATAAGGTTTAATGAAGAATAAGTTATACAATTATTTTTCATAATTCTCTAAATATAATCCCTATCACAAAATAACACTGGTTCAAATTGTCAGCTAACAGGGCATCAGAAGTACCATTGAAAAAAAAATGTAATTTCTTCGAGTATTTGTGAACAAATATGTCACATTTGGAGTTTCCACATCACACCAACAGGAGGACATAGAATATAGACGCATTTACCCCATTGCATGCCAGGTCTTAAGTGACGGCAAGACTCGAAACCACGACTCGATATAAATAAGACCGGTTGCGATCTCCTGATCATAAACCCTGGGGTACTGGGATACCCTAGAAGGATATATAGCTGAAAGAAAAATATTAATTCGATAAAAAAATCTTTAGTTGATTTTTTTTTTTATTTAAGTAAAATTGTTTTCTATGACAAGAAAAAAAACATATATTGCCATTAATTGAAGCATATTTCGCATTTTTTTTTTAAAAAAATCAGAATGGAAAGGCGTATACATATTGGATTGTTTGATAGATCGTTTATTCAAGTCGCTTTTATTAATAACAAAAGGACTATTGGTGACGGTTTCCTTAATTTTGAACCTCAGTGAAGTGAAGCGAACGATATCTGTGAGATGGCAACTCTCTCTTTCAACGGGTGAAATAGTGTGATCTATTATACCTTATATCCAACTGTATATCAAAATATCCTTATCGTTTCAAATTAATTTCAATGTCCTTATAATGAGTTACTGGACACATGTAGAGGGTGCATTGTAAGGAGAGAATGTGTAAGAAGTTTGCTTACAATATTCTTGAATTATAAGGAAATCTCTGCAATCCATCGAAGGTGAGATACAAGTAAATTGAAATTATATTGCACTTCTCTCCAACACGAAGACATAAGAAAATGAAAGAAAAAAGTTATTTTTATTGTTATACAATCGGTTTTGTTCTTTAAATAAGAAAATTTAAGTAGCCAAGGAATTGTTAAGAGTAAAAGTGATTAAATTATTTGTAAGAAAGTAGAATAAAGAAAGTGAAAATGAAGTTTATAAATCTGAAATGGAAGTGAGATAAAAGTAGTGAAAAGTGAAGTTAAATTTCTACAGATGTAAAAGATTTTGAAAACTACAGTACTGTTAATATAAATAACGTATTCATTACTTGAGCAACGTTTTCAGTTGTAAGTAAATCCACTTTTGGCAGGTTGTATGGCTCTTGTGATCAATTAATTAAACATATTGGCACAAACATATCCATTAACAAATCGATTAACTAAAAGTTTTCCCAAATGAATTTTACAAATCTTTATGCAATAAATTTATATCTAAGTTCAGAATCCATCTATATTAGTAACTATTAATGCATATATGATATTTAGAACTATATACACTATGCAGTTTAATTGAATTAACTAGTCGAGTTGAAATTAATTTGTATTAATTATGGCATTATCAACATTTCGAATAATTAACAGTGTGAATTCCAATTGGGATAGGTTTCGGAAATTACGACTAGGGATTTCAATACCATTAAATTGACGCATTAAGGCTCAAATTGCTACCGGTAATTCCACATAGCTTTTATGGTATAATTCGAAAATTCTGTACATAATTATATTACACTTTTTCTAAGACATCTATTATTGGCTTAGCTATAAAAGGGAAGCTTAATTTATTGATCAAAACAAAAGCAGAAGTACAATATAATTATCCGCCTTTGACATGCACACACTCATGGAAATATTAATAAGATCACTAAAAAAAAGAACTATTTTCAGCAAGAAGATACAATGGGAAACTTATTCAAATAGTATATAATTTATTAATAATTATTTGACCAATATAAATGTGGAAACTGAAACTGCTTTCAGGGTTTTTATGTAAATAAATTAGATAAGAGCTGTAAGACGAAAGGGTTGATTAGTTGTGTTTATTACGAGCTCATTTCTTAAACATTAGTAAATAGATCACATATCTGACTATATATTTCATAAGTGTTTTATAGTGTTTTAAAGTGTTATAAGTGTTTATAAGTGTTTTTAAAAAACTATTAATGAATAATTATTACTAATACACTATACAATGGTGATTTTAATTATGTTCTTTATGTTCACAATATAATTTATTTTATACACTTTGTCGAAGTATATAAATTTGAAATAAAATACTTCAGTATAATTTCTGTAATTTATATTCTCAATTTAAAAGATACCTAATAATTTAAAACAGTATACCGGTTTTGCTTTAAATTTCTACCAAATTACCAAAAATAAAGAAAAAAGTTCGGTAGATGTAAAGATTCGGTAATACTGTGACATTGGGCTATTCGCGGTTTCTCTTCACTAACCTTGGGGACTTTCAATTGAGATTGATTGCTTTCACTAAACAACCTTTGCCCAACCAAAAATGAAACGTGATACATAAAGTTAGTATGTAAAGCAGTTAGGAATGAAGTGAAGTGTTCGGAATTATATAAACTCCGTCGGAAGGAGGTGCAGAGAGGCGTTGTAGGTGAGATGAGGTGAAGCCGAAGCGCTAGATAAGAGAAAGGAGGAATTAAAGTCTATTGTTGAAGGTTCGAGTAACGATTACTCGAGAAAGATTTGGCCTAGTGTTTTCAACAGTAGTTCAAGAATCTGAGTTGCAGTCGAGGAAGGACTATTGGTAAGAGGCTGTTAGATTACTATTGGTGGGTTGAACTAAGATATTAGAAAGCTTACCCTGGAGAGCGTAGTCATCTGTGTCATAGTGAATATATACTAATAAATTGTGAAAGTTGTTTTGGTGGTTTTGTAATTATTTGTGTCGTAGTGTTTAATAATTGAATCTAAGGATGGCACAAGAGGACGCCTGGGTCGGGCGGGCGTCACAATACACATTGTCACAAATACAAATATTTCGCATAAATGATAAACATGAAATCGGTTCAACTTAAACTGAATCTCTCCCGTGTAATGTATAGCTTTGCACATCTATGAGAAAGGAAAAAGTATATGAAAGATATATATGTTATAATAAAAATTTGTAGGAATTCTAAAAAAGGACAATAAGGGTTTCCCTGAATTTTTTTGATATTTCTTACTTTCAAAACGTTAGAGTTAATGTAAAAGACATTCACTAACAATAAATTGATGAATTGAGTTATATAATAATTGTATATAATTCATACATTTATATATATATATATTCTATCTATCTAGCATTTTGAACTGACTATATACAACTGTGCTGTTAATTGCATAATTGTAAGTTAAAAGCAAATCATGCTATAAACTTTATAAATCATCTTTGAGTAACGTCCTTATAATTTTAAACCTAAAAGTAAAAATTATTTTAATGACACGTGAAGATAAAAATGCATTTTTATAATTTTTAGAATCATTTATGGATTCCTGTTATGCATCCAAAGAAAAATCAGATTTAAATATTTATTTCAGTTCAATTTCCTTATCCATCGAAAAATGGCTTTGTAAAAATTTCTACAATTATTCAGTTTCCAATTCAACAATAAGAAACGCATTTTTTTAGAATTTCTTTAATTACTAAACAATTTGAAACTTATTCATGTATTCCAATCTACATTAATCAATCAAACATATTTGGGGTGAAAGTACTCAATTAATGTATTTAATATCAATGCAAAGAAAAATACTAGATATTTTGAAAAGTGCATCTGTGTATAAGTTTATAGTTAAACCGAAATAGCCTAGTACAAATTTAATTTTTATCTCTAGAAATTGAATTCGAAAAAATAACAAAATTGGAAACAATCACTTGATATTTTAAAACGCACGATGTAGCTAAGAAGAAACTGGATTAATGTTATGGAAACCTTTATTTCTTTATTCTTCATAATTTTAATATTATCTTCTATAGCCACCACTCTTCCATGATCCCACTCTGCACCATGCGAATTTTTCATTGACAAAATGGTGTTGGAACTCATTTTCTGAAAGCATCTTCATGGTCTCCGTCGCTTTACCTTTTAACACTTGAACTGTCTCAAGTCTCGTCCGTTTCAGTCCTGATTTCCTCTTGGGAAACAGAAACAAAGTTACAAAGGGCAAGGTGGATTGAATAGAATGGATGTTTTAACACATGGATTTTTTTATCGCTCTGCAATGCTTTAAGAGACTATGCAGTTTGAGCAGGGGCGTTGTCAAGAGGAAAAATCCATGGCTTGTTTTCTCACAATTCACTCAAAATCGGCCGAATAGATTTTTTTTGACGATTCCTATGGTTTCAGAAACCACACGAATGCACAATTAAATGTCCTTTCGAAACGAAAGACTCATTTTTCAATGTTTTTTTTCATCGCTGTTGTGGTAGAGTACATCGTCTTCAATCATCTTCAATCCTGGGCGTACATCATCTTCAATCCATTTCCACCTTCCTAGAACATATTAAACTACTCAAAAACCTTGGTGTGTGAAAAACATACATCACCGTTTACGTCTTATAGCAAAGAGTGAATTACTGAGGTGGGTTTTCTGAATTTCAGAAAAAACTTCTCATAAACGCTTTGATATTTTAAAACACTTAAAATATTTCCAACAGGCTGCAGTCACATGATCCGATACGAACAAAGTTCCCTATCCAAATATGGGGTCTACAGCTTATAGGGTTATAGGAAAGAATGTTGAAAGAAATACGTGACTCGTCCAAGTGTTGTTTGATCTTGACTTGAGCATTGTATTTAGAACGATCAATCCGATTATTTTTAGCCGCATCTTGAACTCAAATAATACTTGATTGAGTGTGAAAATTCTCTCAATAAAGTATTGGTGATCATTCATAAATCGTATTAAAACTCTTCGTAGACACCGATGTCAAGTAATATATATATATATATATATATATTCCAGGTGTATGAAACCGGAATTTTTGTACAGAAAAAACACGTTTATTGTAATGATATGATACAAAGTAACTTATTCAAAGTATTGTCCGTCGCTATCTATATATTTTCCCCATCTTTCTGGCAATTTGTGGATTCCGCGCCAAAAGAACTGTTGCTCTTTTGAGGCAAATCAGTCATCGAGCCATTTTCGTACATCTTCGTAAGAAGTAAAGAGCTGCTCAGCAAGTACGTGTCCCATCGATGCAAACAAGTAGTAATTGGATGGGGCAAGGTCCGGCGAGTAAGGCGCGTGCTGAAGAATCTCCCAACGGAACGACTCTATCGTTTCCTGGACCTGTTTTGCTTTGTGTGCTGGTGCATTGTCATGCAGCAAAATCACCTTGTGTTGTCTTTGTTGGTATTCTGGTCGTTTTTCACGCAAAACTCGATCAAAATCGGTCATTTGTTGTCGGTAGCGTTGAGTATTGACAGTTTCCCCAGGTTTCAGTAGCTCGTAGTAGATTAAGCCCTTCTGATCCCACCAAACACACAGCATTGTCTTTCGTCCGTAGTGGTTTGGTCTTGCCGTCGATGTTGATGGTTCACCCGGAGTAACCCATGACTTTTTGCGCTTAGGATTCTCGAAATATATCCACTTTTCATCGCCAGTCACAATTCGATGGAGAAATGACTTTCTTTTGAACCTGGCGAGCAGCATTTCGCACGATGTTTTGCGGTTTTCCTGCTGTCTTTTGTAGAGTTCATGTGGAACCCATTTCCCCACCTTTTGTATCTTTCCCATGGCTTTCAACAGAAGGGAGAGGGCTTCTCGGGTCACCTTTAACTGATCCGCCAGTTGTTGTGTTTGAGCGTCGTCTTCGTCCACAAGGCTTGCAGGTCAGCGTCTTCAAACTTTTTCGGTGGTCTTCCACGTTCTTCGTTCCTCACGTCAAAATCACCACTTTTGAACCGTTTGAACCACTCGAAATACTGTGTTTTACCGAGAGCATGCTCACCAAATGCCTCCAGAAGCATTCGATGCGATTCGGCTGCGGTTTTCTTCAGATGAAAACAGAAAAGTAGTGCTGTCCGCAAATCGTAATTTGTTGGCACAAAACTCGACATGCTTATCTCTAATAAACTAATGCTACTGAATGAAACTCGTGTTATTGTGAGTTGGAAATCTTTATTGGATATCAATACAATAACAAGACACCGCTGACGTAATGTGTCGGTAACTGCATCGACATCTAGCGCCACCTATGGGCAAATTCCGGTTTCATACATACCTGGTATATAAATATAAATGGACGTATGTACACTTCAAAATAATTTTGTGATCACTTTTGCATTTTTCTTGACGATGAGGCTGATTTCTTCATTTTAAAATGAGAAATGTTTTTTAAGAATCATTCTTTTAATGAATCTATCTCAAAGATATTTAAATAAAGATATTTCTTCCAATTGCATCCAAATTAAATGAGATATTCAAACTGCACGTGAAATGAAATTAGTTCAACCGCTTCGAAAAATGACTTTATTCAGTTGAAATTTATTCCGTGATTATTCCACGTATTAAAACTTTATATGAAATCTGGTATTATAACTTAAACAAGTAAGTTCACATAAATATACAGATACACATGACCCAAACACCAAAAATTTCTTTATATTCCATGCAATAAATGCACATTATTAAATAAAAAGAATGACTTAAAATTGAAGTGTGTCTTATAACCTGAAGGCAATAAGTAAAAGCGTATCTTTACTTTGTATCAAAGCTAAGGTATTAGAGAAACGCAATAATTTGCACAATATGTCTACAAAATTAGCATAGCTTTGGTGTTAAAATAGATATGTAGAATGCTCCTAAACTATGAATAGTATAAACGTCTTCATTATATATTTGTAAATTCTTCTAATCTATAATAAACGTAAAAAAAACTTAAATAAACAGAAATTATTAATTTTAAAATAAAAAATATGTTTTCAGCATCCAAAAAGGAAAATAATAATAATAAATGCTGTTTTTCGAATTATTTTATTCAGTTAAATCTTTTTTCATTTATATTTTATACATGAAAAGAACATTTACTAAATTCCTTAAATACTTTTTTCTATAAAACAACGGTCAATAAATGTGTGAGACGTCTTATTCTCTGATGCTTCTGAAGATCAGAAAATTACGGTTTATATAAAGATGGAATACTTAACAGAATCTCTGAATGTTGGATGAAAAGAAACAATAATGCGGTACATATTCTACTTTACAGTTAATTCTTTAGATTTTAAAAGGTTTTTTTTTCTAAAAAAAGAGGTTCTTAAATAAACGTAAAGAAAGCGATTTTCGCTTTGATAATTTACTAAGCCAAGCATGCCAAATACTTTTAGAGAGGCAGTGAAATTCCTAAAAACACGAAACATGCTCATATGATAATTTTAATTATATTTAAAGAAGAAATCTAATATTTCTTGAGTTTCGCTTGAACTATCGCACTTGGCAAAAGATCTAGATATCTATTATTTTCTTTCATGCTATTTTTAGCACGGTGTGGATAAATGTATCCGGAAATAACTCAAAATGCAGAATTCCTCGGTCTTTCAAGAAGTTCTTTCTTATGTCTTGTTAATTAAAATGTGGTACAAATCTTAATTTTTTTAAAGAAAATCGTCTTCCTTTGCTCTTGTATTTTAACCAATTTGTTTAATAAAAACCGAATGAAAGGAGTTAAAGATGCCTTGCGTAATACATTAATGCAGAACTTTTTAATAAACGAGAAATTTAATAGATTTAATTTCCCACGCATATTAAAAATACAGTTGGAATTGCGTTAAGATTCAACTGAAAAAAAAGGCACAAAGCTTTTGGGGGTTTATTTAATTATTTTGACTGAACGAAGTAACAAGCGAAGACTTGCCATTTTAAGACTATTTAGTAGTCAGGATAGAGATGACGCTATTGGAAACTCAACCAAAAATTTTATAGTTGTTTGAAATGTTGTAACAAATGTAAAAAAGGAATGATAGAGCTCTGTGTCGGAGAGACATGCAAGTTATGTAATTAGAGATCGTAGTGGGTGATTTTGTATGATCAGCTCAAAAATTCGATAACAGAGTTCGTTAACATAATGCTTTGGAAGTGATGCTTGCATATTGCTCATATAGCATAAAATTATCATAAAAACAGCATCAAAGAATACAGCATGTTTATTTTAACAAGTAAAAATAATACCGGTACGTGATGTTATTGTGATGGCAAAATGTTAGTGCGTGTCTGTAATCATGCCTACTGGAATACCTTCATTAAACTACCTTAAATTAATTACATGTATTTTGTGATTCAGATATTCCATTTCCTCCCCCTAGCAAAGCAGTATATCTTTATCTCTATTTACCTTTATCTCTGTCTAACCATGAATGTAAGACAGCATAAAAAATGCTCCAGTTATGTGGTGCACTTGATCCCATCAGTTAAGCAATTGGAGCATGGTATGCAAAATGTAAATCACCCCTGTTTTAGACCCATTAGTGCAACGCATTAAACCGAGTATATTTCTGCTTATAGATATTTAGGAGAAAGAAAGAAAACTCATTCTTCTTGTATTTGTACATTGATGATGTCATTTCAGGTAATAGAAAATCACATGACTCAAAAGTATTGAAAATTCAAGAACTAAATTCGTTCTTGTGGAAAATGATCAGTTTATCATAAGACTTAGCTAAATCACAGCTATTTTACAAGCTCAAATCAGAAGTAAAGAATGTCTTTAAGGTTATATTTAAATTTGAAGGCGCAGTTAAGGTGAAAGAAATGTAATGCTATTTTTCTTGTATTGATATCACTATTGAATCTTTCCTGTATCTTAGGTTATAATTGACAATTTTTACGCATTCTCAACTAAATATATTTTTAGTTCACTGAAGATAAAATGAATTAATTCTGTGTTCCTCATGACCAATATATTCATTAATGTTTTACGTATAGGTAATAATGTTCTCGTATAACTCGAGGAGAAGTGTGGTTCAGGTAATTATAAACATGCCATTAGAACTGTAAGAAAATAACTGTTGCTTCTCCAACTATCATGATTAATTCTTACACTTCTACTCGTTCGGTATTCTAAAAAAAAGGAGAAATTATTATTTACACAAGTGCAAACCCATACATTCTGAGGTAATAATATAAACGTAGGAAAATTTTAAACAAACAAGTTAAGATGGATATTTTCTTTATTTAAAAATTTGTGTTACAAAAAATGTTAAATTAGCATAGTAATCGATTCTTTTGTGAGTTAATCAATTTCCTTTTTAATATTACTAGTTCAAAAATAGGGATAGAAAGTGAAGCTTATTAAATTTGTTAAGAAGAACCCCGTCAGACCCAACACATAATACACACACACACACACACACACAAACACACACACACACAAAC
>BMAW01124022.1:0-44408 GCA_019974015.1 Nephila pilipes
TATCGGTTTTCGATACTTCCAGGGAACTAGTACTGTCAAATCTATAACTTTATTTATAACCGAAGTAAATGTCGTAGAAGAAAATACAGGAAATATTATATTCCTTTAAGGGCTGATGATCCAGATGACATATGTGAGTTGATGCCAAAGCAATCCGTTATGTTTTCATCGAGTTGCTTAGAGACATTTCTAACAAAGGCAGTTTTTTTAAACATGTATTCGATATTTTTTTTTTCTTTTGAACCCAACTCATGTTTCTTGTCAATAGCTTAATTACTTTTTGGAAGGAAAATAAGAAATATTGCAAGATGTTTCTAATGTTATTGAATATTTATATTCATAATTTGTTAAAATCTTAGTAATGTTTCTGAAGAAAATTTAATTTTTTTTGCATGCAGCTTTAAATAGAGAACGAAAAATAAATTTAATCAGACACAGAAGACCTTTAATATTTTTAAATTAGAAATTTATAAGAAAAGCTTACGTTCTCCAAATTTGAACATTATAAAAACATAAAAGTGATCTAAAATCTAATTTGCTTTCGAAAATGTTATATTAATTTGAAAATTCAAACTACTTGTGTAAATTTTTGCATTTTTAAATTCTTTTTTTTACATCAGTTTATCAGATTTATTTATCACAAAAGCGTATTTGGTTGCAATTATGTTACTGTTATTTACCAATTTGTACTGTTTTCATCAGACACCATGAAAAACGGCTATACATGTTTTTTCTGATTTTCTTTTAAATATAGCCATTTATCTAAGTTATTATTCCATTTTCGGAATGATCAAATACATTATGCAAAATCACCAGAAAAAAATTCCGAATTTTCCGAACCCCTTATTATTTTGAATAGGTGAAAAATTAAAATTTGAGGATAAGTATTTGAAAGTTTTGAAGGTCAATGAAATTATTTGACGCCCTGATATAGAACACTTTAATAACTAATTAAATAATGTATATAGTTAGAACTTTAAAATTTTGAATACATAATTTGAAAAGTCGTACAACAAAAATTTAGGTAAAAAAAAATGATTTTCGATACTTTTGTCATTTTAAGAGTATTATGACCCTGCAAGTTTTCTACAATATAGTGTTAATACGTCGTTGTAGGTATTTTGTCGAAGTAATTGTCTATTTTTCTTTAATTGCAAAAATAAATGCTAATGGATATTTTATAATTACAAATTCGCACAAATGACGAATTAGTGTCTGGAGTTTCTAAATATACGAAAGGTTTAGAATATTTTTTCTTATAAAATGCTTTTAGATTACAAATATATGTGGCCGTGGAAGTCTAGCAATCATGGTCACAGACTCGGGGCCAGCGGATTTCAACAAGTCGTAGGCTCGAGCTCTGATGTCACTAAACACCAAACATGTAGCATTAAATGATGAATGTTATTAGTTATTAATTCTTGAAACTGTGCATTCATTTTGAAACTTTTGTCACATCATTATTATATGCTTATTATGTGAAATTACATATTTATTTATTTTCAGATTCCATCATTATTTAAATCTTCTTTTTGGTATTTCGTTACCAAAGCAAATTTTTCCATTTATTAGGCTTATTAAAGAGGCATAAATCATAGGATATAAAGTTTAGGCATTAAATAACGAGGCTGACGCTTCTCAATATCGCCTTCGCATTTCCAGATGATGATATTGAACGTTTTAATTAGAATCCGAACATTCTTTAAGAATTTCAAGAGAACTGAATATCTCACGAGAACTTTCCTTTTCAGATAATAATTCCAAATCTTCAATATCGGTGCTATCAATATTTTGCCTTTATATAATAATTTTGATTTCAGTTGAATTTCATTCTTCCATTTTCATTGCAACTTGGACTCATAATATCATAAAAGTGTATTCACTCAGTGACATGCTTATTTAAAATATCAAATTTACCTTTTTGTACCATTATTTAAGTTAAAACACCACCTGGAACAGTAATTGTACGCATTGTAAATTTCTTGAAAAAAAAATAACACAGCAATTATATTTCTTAAATATTTCTAAAAGTTAATAAAACATAATATATATAACACATAGATCAATAAGTCCCGAGACTGTGCGGTCGTTTTTTTGCGATTTCCTCCTTCAAACGCACCAGCAAGTCAATAATCACTGTTGATCGATTTACCTTTTTCGAGGTAGTCAATGAAAATCACGCCATGTGTATCCCAAAAAACTGACGCCATGACTTTGCCAGCTGACTGCTGCGTTTTCGGACGCTTCGGACGGCTTTCGCCAGCTGTGCGCCACTCAGATGACTGCCGCTTCGACTCTGGAGTGTAGTGATGTAGACATATTTCGTCCATGGTCACGTAACGACGCAAGAAATCTTTTTTGTTGCGAGTAAATAGCGATAAACAGCTTTCTGAATCATCAACTCGTTGCTGTTTTTGTTCCATCGAAAGCAATCGCTGCACCCACTTGGAAAAAACCTTTTTCATGCTCAATTTTTCATGAAGGATAGTAAATACACTTCCATATGATATCTGTGTCATCTCAGTAATCTCACGGAGCTTTACTTTACGATCTTTCATTATAATTTTTGTCACTTCACTCACATTTTCCGGTGTAACGGCTTCCACAGGTCTACCCGAGCGTTCCGCGTCATTTGTGTCGGTACGACCACGTTTAAACTCGGCAAACCACCGACAAATCGTTGCTTTTGATGGACAAGAGTCCGGGTAATATTTTTCAATCCATTGTTTCGCTTGCACGGTGTTTTTACCCATTAAAAAACAATGTTTTATCAGAATGCGAAACTCGGTTTTTTCCATTTTTTAAACAAACTACAAAACGACTTTACTCCAACCTCGATAACTCAGTTGTTTCTGGTCCGATCGACTTAAAATTTTGACACGTTTCAAGCAAAGGTTAGTACTCTAGAAAGATCTGGTTACTGGTTTACTACGAGTGCCATCTCTGGGTTAGTCTCGGAACTTATTGATCCATGTGTTAACACATCTGGCATAATTTTTATCAAACATTAAATATTTTATTTAATTAATCTAACACTAATTGACAGTCAAAATAATATACTCTATTCGCTATTTTCATATTCCTAACTGTACATCATAAATACCATTATCATTGCGGCCAAACTATAAGATTTGTATTTTTCCAATAAAGGATTCTGTAATGAATAATTTATTATGAGAGAGCAATTTATAATGAATAATTATAAATTGCTCTTTATATTAATTATAGTAATTATAATAATACTTAGTTTAACTCGGTAGATATGTAACATACAGAAATATACATGCCAGATGAAACCTGGAGACTATCAACACTTTAAGCCAATCTTAAATAATCCTCACTGTTTTAAATTAAAAACAATTAAAGTCCTGTTTTAACTTTTAGATATTTGTACACTTATGTATTTTTCTAAGCGAATAAAATCACATTTACAAATATAAATAACTATATATGAGCAATTAATAATTAAGAGCTGCATTTATATTTGTAAGCTTGTACCTACATTTTAGGTACTCCTGTCATAAATTCTAATGAATTTATAACTTCAAAAATTTGCAAATAATTTTGCTTACATTACGTAATAATAAACATAACGTTCTATTCAATGAACGTAATTATAATTTTAAAAAATACATTTAATGAAATTTTAATTTTTAGTTTTCAAATTTCATGCTTAAATTTTATACACTTACTGTGAAACATTTAAAATATTTGAGCATTTGTTTGAAGAAGAAAAAAGCTTTCACTGTTTAAGAAAATTCCATTTTTCATAATGAGCATAATTAAACCTCTATACATAATTTAAATGCTGACGAAAATGCATCAGTATTCACTATTTTTTTAAAAACGTTAAAACAGTTATGCTTCTTTAAGACGCAGCTCATGTGCTTGATTCTTGAAACTTCTATTCCTGAAATTCTTATAAAAATATATCTATGGAATAAGCTAACTGATTTTTGTTTTCTAAAACAGCAAAGTTTAATAAATGCAAAGTGTGAGTATGTTCCAATGACGTATGTTCCAGTTCATGAGTTCCAATTATCTTAAAGGGAAGACATTCCATTTTCAATATTCCATTTTGATATTCCATTTTCAATGCAACTCTTTTGGTACGCTAGTCTTCGATGTAGCATCAGGTGAAAAGACTTCAATGTTTACCATATCAATAGTCCATGGTGTTGGTGGCCTTCTAGCAATGTCCAAACGATCGCTTGTCATCTTACAAACCAGCCAAGTTCCAAACTCAGGGAAATTGGCCCTGTTATCAGTTGGCGCAAAGCCACGCAGACAATATGCCTCTCTTCTTGAGCTGTAGAGACAGGGACTAGATCAGATTCTGTTTGGCGATCTGCATGACCATTTTGGAGTCATTGATTTTATATTCGTCAGTCACGAGGTCACAGTGAAAAGATAAGTGGCAGTACCTGTAGGCTACCATCTAGTTCCGATCAAAATCCACAAGTGCCGGAAGGAGACATTCTGCCCTGCATAACGTATGTCACGACATTTACTCATACAACTAAGGCTTAAATTCGATATCGAAATAAGATGTCTGCTGTGCAATTGTCCCTTTTAAGCAAAGAGTAGGCGTTACTCATATCTGTGGATTTCAAATGCACAAAACCTTTAGTTTCCGTTCATGTGGCAGTCTAATACAGGCACGTTTTAATAGGACATCTTCTATCTTCCCTCATGTTACTACCTTTAATGAAACAAACAACGTTCGAATTCGACTTCCAATTGAGAAATCTACTCTACAATATTCTTCTTGTAAGTACAATATTCTCTAATTTTAAAGTTGCTCGTATTTATTCGTAACTTTGAGCGGTTCAAATACGTTTAAATGGTAATGATTTGCACATTCCACCACGTTATAATTTCACGCAAATTTCTCCTTTGCTGTACTCTTCTTCCATGATATAGCAGTTTTATTGACTAGTAGTATAGGATTAAAACTTCTTCGCGATCCAACCATAAGATAATATATCTCAACCTTAAAAAATATACTTATCTATTATCCAACAGTAATTATGAAGTATATTACGGGACTAGAGATTTCTGGATTTAAAAATGTTTTAAAAAATAGTGTTAAAAAGTTCACTCATTGAATTAAGAGCCACTTATTGTGTCATTATTCTGTACGTGCTAGCATTTCATACAGTTTCCGTAATTAAATATACATTTTCCTCTTTTTTTGTCTTAAAATATTTAATTTTTGCGTATTTCCTTGTATAAATCGAAAGTGTTCGGAACTCTTACTATGCGATATTACAGCGGTCTACCTATACACGGAATGGATTGTTCACGACCATTTTTGTTAACTCAATGCATATGTTATTTCATGAAATATAGCTTGTTTTTATCTATTTAATTTATATATTTTGTATATGAGAAAAACTATTTTATGTATAAATGACACATGTATAAATATTAGAGCAGAAATCACATATCATCTACAAGAAAACTACTGAATGGTAATAAAGTGATAAGTTCAAATAGGTTTACCAGAGTTATATCCTAACTATTCGTTGGAGTCTGAAGTTTTACTCTACTGTAATTTGATTCGAAAAAGATTCACCCATTATACCTCCTTGGCAACATTTTTCGCCCTCTAGGTGACATGTTCAAACCTTATAGGGTATTTTTGTTTTTGGCTTACGAAAGGGATTCCAATTTCGGCATGGGTTAAGGAAAAAAAAAAACTTTCTCTGATATATATATAATCATTTAATATTTTGTTCTAGGCAATTGTCTTCCCATAAGAAATAAAAGTTTTGAAGTTTAATGCATTAATTAGGAAAAGTTTAGTAATTTCTTTCAACAGAATGACTTGACTCATTTGTAAAATAGGTATGACAAATCATTTATATATGACACTTATTAATTCTAAATCATATTATTAAAAAAAATATTTATTTCCCTACGCATGAAAATGCTGACTAAAAATTAATTTTAAATTAGAATGAGCATGAAACATATTGAAAAATATAATTAAATAAGTAGAAATATAAATGCGAGTACATCTTCACATTTCTGTATGTAGAAATTCACACATTTCTTTAAGCATTTCAAGTCGATACAAAATCATTTTTTGGTCCATGAGAAACAAGTATTTAATTTTCAATCAAAGCAAAGAAATGTATTTCAAAATATGGAAGACAGAACCTATATATCTGATTAGAATAACATCTTTTTCTCACGCATTGAAACGAAACGTGAATCATTTCTTCAAGTAAATACTCTTGAAAAATAAAAGGGTCGAAAAGCGTCGAGAACACGAAATTTCATTCGAATACCTCACTTTGAATTTAAATATCACTAAAAGATTTGAAAAGAAGAATTTTAGTCCCATTTTTCTTTGAAATCTTCTCCCCTAAAGGAATTTGAAATTTGAGCGATGCAGATACGAAACTGCTGGAGCTGCAAAAGTGCTAAGACATGCAATTGTGCAAGTACATTGAACAGAATTACTACTGGAGTTGCCGGAAAGACCTACGGACACTTGAAAAAGTAAAAGTGATTTTTTTTCCTCGAGGAAGACCAAAGGCCTTTTATTTTAACATCGGCTCTTTGAATGGTAAATTTAATATTTATTTGTATTATTCCTTTAAATTCTTTATCGTTCTTCATTTTGGATATAAAAAATAAAAATTGATGATGCAGTAGTTTTCAAAATGAATTTAATAATTGATAAATTATTTATTTATATAAATTTATTCTATGTAGCTAATACTGGCAAACATATAAATGTAGACAGAAAGCTGTTCTTAATTAAAGATTTACACAGTTAGTAAAAAAATTATTTTTTGAGGCTCCCGCCTACTCGTCATTTTGAGTTTGGGGACGAAATGTTAATCCTATACAATTTCGACTTCAATTCTCACGTGTTTAATATTTCATCTATTTAATGAAATGAAATGAAATACATCCGAAAGAATAAAAAATAATTAATGCTTCTGTGGAATTAATTTTTTCCCTCCAATTTGTTAAAACATATTTTTTAAAGGTCGAAAAATTTGTAAAATAATCATTAAAATAGGGGTAAAAATATTTTTAAATATCAGAAAAAGTAATTCTATAAGAAGCAATAATTATTTTAAGTTTTTAGATGCATTTTAATGTGTTCAAATATTTCGAAACAATCGTATTAAGATATCTAAGTAAAAGTAAAATATTCGACTGAATTATTTATAATCACGTGTAAAGTACGAACGTAAAAACAAACAATCTTCTTCGGACAAATTCTTTTTATTCCGTTAACCAAATATGACAGACATCTACATTTTTAAATACAGTTGCCACTTAAGATAAACATAAAGATTTAGGAAGTACATTGAGCGAATCCGAAAGATTATACATTTAACCAATCTTTTATATTATATGTTGAACGAATCCTAACATCCTCCCCACCCTGATCAATCTCTAGAGAGATGATCAGCTGTACAGGACGAGTGATGTCTTTTCCACTTGTACGTAGAATGCACGATCTAATTTTTCCATCTCTGCCTTCAATCAGTTTTTTAATGCGAGTCTTTTTCCATACGTGTCTTGGGCGGACATCTTCTTGCAACAAAACAATGTCTCCGAGTTGGAAGTTCACAGAGCTTTGATGGCCATGGACATGGTGAAAGGAACGTAATTGTAAAAGATATTCATTGGACCATCTTTTCCGAAAATTCTCTAGCATCTTCTGCTGTTTTTTATATAATTGTGTAAGTTTAGCGTCGTTATTTTCTGGATTTGTTGGTATAGTGGTCAATTTTCTGCCAGTCAAAAAGTGAGCTAGTGTCAGAGCTTCTATGTTATCATCACTTCCCTCTCCAAATACTAATGATCTGCTGTTAAGTGCGGCTTCTATACCAATCAGTACTGTAGATAGGCCTTCTATATCCAACAAAGCATGTCCAATAGCTTTACGAAGACATCTCTTTGTTGGGCCAATCAAGCGTTCCCACCAGCCTCCCCACCAAGCCGTACGAGGTACAATAAATTTCCAATGTATGCCATTATGAGCATAAAATTGTTGGATTTTTCCTGAAGTGATAACTTTCCACAGATGTATCAGTTCCTTATTTGCAGCATGGAATGTGGTAGCGTTATCTGTATTGTACAAGGGAGTCCTCTTCGACCAACAAATCGTTGTAAAACCAAAAGAAATTTGTCAGTGCTCAAGTCGGAAACAAGTTCTATGTGTAAAGCTCTAGTAGTAGCACATCTAAATAGAGCAATGTATGCTGTGTCTGAGGGAATCTTGTTTCGCACATCTAAGGGTCCCTGGTTCGATCCCGAGTTTCGGCCCCATTTCCAAACAATCGTATTAAGTAAAGATATCTAAGTAAAAGTAAAATATTAGACTGAACTATTTATAATCACGTATAAAATACGAACGTAAAAACAAACAATCTTCTTCGGACAAATTCTTTTTATTCCGTTAACTAAACATGACAGACATCTAAATTTTTAAATACAGTTGCCACTCAAGAAAAACATAAAGATTTAGGAAGTACATTTAGAGAATCTGAAAGATTATACATTTAACGAATCTTAAACATTATACGTTTAACGAATCTTGAATATTGTACGTTTAACGAATCCTAACAAAATAGTTCAAATAGTAATGATGTGAGAATTTCAAGAAGTCGAGATTCCATAAGATTAACATTACGCCCTCGAAATCAAAATGGCGTTTAGACGGGATCCTTAAAGCATACATTTGTATTTTTCAACTAATCAATCTGAATCGGAGAATTTTTTTTTCTATGAATGTATTGTGAGTAATCCTCTTTCCCGTCTATGAACTTAAGGCTCCCGTTCACACGTCATTTTAATTTCATGGACGAAATCCCCATCTTCTGGAATTTCGACTTTAATTCTCACATCTGTACTATTTGTTCTATTTGAATCCATGAAAGAGTAAATAATAATGAATACTTCTGTGGATTTACTTTTTTCCTCCGGTTCTTAAAAATATATAAAATTACTTCTTAAAGACCTGAAAACTCGTAAACAAATAATTAAAATATGAGTAAAATTATTTTTAAAATTCGGAAAGAAAGTATTTCCACAGAAACCTTCATAATTTTTTAAATTCTTACTATTAGCTCAGACTCTCCCTAATATATTTATATATCTTATTCAAATTTTCAATCGTTAATGAAATACTTTTTATTAATCCACTCGAGTTCAATTACATTTTCTTAAACTTGTAGTGGATGTTAATACAGTTAATACACTTGATTTTAATACAGTTTTTTCAAATATTAATTCATTTATTTAAATTTAAGTGGAGAAAATCAGTTTTACCACTTTTTTTAATCAGTTATCCCAACCACTTGGCTCGATTTCAAAAATTGCCAAACTTGGCGATTTTTTTTGGCTGAACGTTAAGTCCGCGAACCATTCCAACCATTTAATTTACCGGATGAATTAAGAAACAAGCTAATTCTTCTACTATGGCATTTGTCTTGCTCTGGCAAAGTTGGTATAGCGTCGGCGTAATATTTTCATGCTTTCGGATCGAATCTCGTCGAAGCATATTTTTTTATTTGATTTTCGAATAATTAATTTTAGTTTTATATGGGAGGGAAAAAAAGATATAAAATAAACAAATACCGTCAGTTACAAAGCGTATAAATCGCTGGAATTTTTTTTCTTTTGCCACTTAATACTACGATTCTGTCATATATATGTATTTACATATTTATATTAATTGTAATTATTTAATAAAAAGTAACTAAAATAAAAAAATTTCTTTGTTGACTTAAGTACGAATTGAATTAATTTTTTACATTACTTGTTTCTCTTTTAAATGCACTTTATTGCATTCAAATAGATTGAATAATAAAAATGTCATAGAAAAGTAAAAATTTCCTTAAGATTAACATTACATCCGTTACGACAAATACCTTAAATGTCCATCAAATTAGAAATCTAAATCTTCTCTTAAGTTTAATCACAAATAAAACAATTTAAAGGGTCAATTGTATTCCAGAACTGAGTTTATTAATCCTCTTCTACCCAAACAGTTTATCGTCTCTATTCGCTATTGTTACCAACTCTTATAACATATCCAAGAATACGCTTACCGGGCTACGATGCGAGTACATCCTTCACGTATTTCAACAATCAAATAGCATGAAGTCCTAGTCTCAACATATCAAAGCACAAGAGATAATACCCGCGCACTTCACTCAAGCACACTTTTTATTACCACAACCTCCTTATAGTATCTCAATACAATTCTTTCTCGCTTTTGTACGACTTGAAGATAACTATTCACTCCCTTTCTGCAGCTTACTCAGGCCATAGTAGTTTAGTGGTCATGCATTCGGACTTGTGGCTTCCGTTATCTGATGCAAGTTAAATCTATCTTGGCTTAAAGTCCTCCCATTGGTATGGTGTGGAATTTAGGAGAGGGGGGCAATCTCAAGTGTTATGCTCGTCAATTGACCAAGGTTAAAAACTACGAGGTCTGTCACCAAGGGCCTTAGTATCGTTTCTATTGCGACATTAATATGCGAACCAACCGATCATTTTAAAGTTTACTAAATGTGCACCATCACGATTTATTTGATTGGAAATATGTTAGAAACTTTATTATAAAGTGGGAAAGATATCATACAGAGAAGAAAAGTTCTACGAACAGCATGTGTGTGTTGCAGAATGCAATAATTTATGAAACAGATACTTACAAAGATATGGAAATAGTTCAAAAAGTACCCATTTTGCACTACAAATGGCGTTTTAAAGGCAATTTCGTGTTATCACATTGTATGCTGCAAACTGTTAAGCAATCAAGAAATTTTATTTATTTCATGTGTAAGCTCTGATTTGGCAGACATTTGCCGTCAAATCAAAATTTCCCTTGATTATGCAACGAGTTGACTCTATCAATAAGACCTAGATTCAATCATTAGATACCGGAGACAAAGCGAAAAAAGTATAACACTGGCGAAATAAAAAACAATTTTTCTTTTAACATTGGTTTTTCTTACAAACTACACACATTGCATAACATAATTTTTTTATTCCTTAAATTTCAAGAGCAAAAGGGAACGTTGAGTCAAATTGAATTTATTCAATATTTATTAACAAAAGAGAGTTTAAGCAAGTACCCCCTACACCTTGGCGACGGATTTGGTGACTTGGCGAGGTATCTTGTCCAAAATTTAGTTCTTTAAATAATTAGTTTAAACCAATTACTTTTTATTAGAATATTGTATTGTCATCCCAAACGATCCTGTATAGAAAATTTCAGGTGAATTGAGTGCTTTAAAATATGAGAAAAGCGCTTTTAAAATTTTGACCCAGATATACAATGTGAGTTAAAGAAAACATTAAAAACCGGCTGTTTTCTGCAAATTTGCTTCACAAATATTGTCTCTGTTGATCTCTTATACTGAAAGAGAAGCGGTGTTGATTTTTTTCGATGCAAACGGCGTCATATACATGGATTTCTTTAAAAAAAATTGTCATTGGAAAATAATACTTTGAATCAACTATTTCCCATACTTAATACCACATTTCATGTTTATAGCAAAATTTATTTTTGAACCACAATTGTACTGAAAAATATGTGAATCTTGATTGATCTGGATTGAAATAACAGCATTTGAAGCTTAAACTTTGGTTGTTTAGCTAAAACATCTCGTGAGCTGAAACTGTTCCTTCACCCTGTGTTTATATGTAATGATATAAAAAAGATACTTAAAAAGATAACTTTAGTAATATGTAAGATATATTTGTTTTATAGTAAGACAACCAAGCGTTCTCCTATAGGTGAAACAGTCCTCCTTTTGTATGTTTTGTCCTTCCTCTATAAGTGCCCTCTTTCCTGCACTCCATTTCGATATTTTAATACTATTTTGTTAATATCTGTATTCATAGATGCCGTGCCAAACTATTAGGTTAATGTTGAATACAAAATACTTTCAGGATATTCAAAAGTTAGATGGCTTGCTCTAACACCTGCTATATAGCCTATTTCACCGCTATTTGAACATCTTCGGTCCTTTTTATAAAAGTTTAGACAAATGTCCAAAAATTCTGAAATCTTTTTTAAGTCATGAATTATTGGAGATATTAATGTATTTTTTTTTTTTTTTTTTTTGTAATCAGACATCTTTTTTCCACAAAACGATTCAGAAAATTGAAGGTGAACATATTTCAGCTACAGAAGTTTTTCTTATTTTGAATGATTTTGTCCTTCGATATAAATCTCGAATTGAAGAAAAATTTATTCCTTCAATAATAAAAAGAAAATTATCAAAGTTAGAGGAATCAGACCAGGGCATAACAAAAAGGTGCATTAAAGAAGTGTGGAACTTTGACCAAACTTGTTTCTAATATGTCGAAGAATAATCTTTGACAAATATCACTGAAACATCAGTTTTTATAGGTGTTTTTTGAATTCATAGCAATTAAATCTGACAGATATTTAAAATCATACTGAGTTCTTATCGAATAAAAGGCAGGTTATTAAAATCGATGACAATTATCTGTTTGATGAAATTAGAAAACTGAAAGTATACTGCTGTTTGTAGAAAATGCAACACCATGAAAGAATCATCAGAATCAAATGAAATTTAATGCAGAAACGACTTGTACTGATACAAATAAATGATGAAATTTTCAAAACAAAAGAAACAAATTAAGCGTCCGAAATCAGTATTTGGTGCAGCCACCATGCGCTGCAATAAGTGCTGCTATACGACGTGGCATGGAGTCAAACAGATGTTGAATATCTGCTTGAGGAAGAGAATTCCATATCGCTTGTATGCGCAACCAAAGTTCGTCTTTGGAAACTGCAGGACGCGGATCACGAGCGAGACGCCGACCAACCATATCCCACACGTGCTCAATAGGCGACATATCCGGTGAATAAGCAGGCCAAGGAAGAAGTTGCATGCGTTGTGCTGAACAGAAGTCTCGAACAGTCCGCGCAACATGTGGGCGTGCATTATCCTGCTGAAAGATAGCTCCAGGGATGCCTTGAAGGAAAGGAACGACTTCGGGCTGTAGCACTTCACGGACGTACCTGTTGCTATTGAGATTATCCTCAATTCGTATCAAATTGGATCGTCCATGATACGAAATCGCACCCCAGACCATAACTCCGGGTGTTCGACCATTATGTCGTTCAATAATACACTCAGGAAGGCAGCGTTGAACGGCATAACGTCTAACACGAACACGGCCATCATGGGTCCACAAATTGAAGCGTGATTCATCTGAAAAGACAACTTGGTGCCAATCAGCTCGCCTGTCTCTGTGCTCAAGAGCCCACTGCCGACGCAGCCGTCGATGATTCGCCGTGAGGGGAATCCTGTATAAAGGCACCCTTGCACGCAATCCACGGCGCAGCAGACGACGACGAATTGACGAAGCCGACAATTGTACACCTGTAGCAGTAGACCAACGTGCTGCCAGCTGCCTGGAGGAAGCTGTGCGATCATTCACCGCCATGCGGAGCAGGTGTCGATCATCGCGCTCTGACGTCACCTTCTGTCGTCCAGTGCCTGTTTTTCGAGTTGTTCGGTGCTCATCGGTCCACTGCTTCCAAACTCGCATCACTGTGGAACTGTTCCGCTGCATACGAGCTGCTATTGCGCGATAGGAAAATCCTCCTTCTCGAAGGCCGATTATCCTCCCTCGTTCAAACTCCGTAAGTTGCTTGAATTTCTTATTCTTCCGTCGTGGAGGCATACTCAGGTCTCACTAAACGTTTGCCACTAACAAATAATCATAGACTTTTTTCAACGTCCCGCTACAGCACTTTATTTATACGCTTTCAGCATCAATTCAGAGGGCGCTGCGCGCGCCGCGCACGCGCGATGGCTCTGAAACTTTATTAATTTGCATAATATCCTATAATTGACATTTGCTGCGAATTTCATTTGATTCTGATGATTCCTTCATGGTGTTGCATTTTTACAAACAGCAGTTTATATTTGAATTCTGATAAATTAGAATAATGGGAAAGTCAACATATTGAAATTGATAAAAGAGGGTTGTAAATACTTAACCATTTCAAAAATAAACACGTTCTATATGAAAATTTATTACTTCTTGTTCCATTTACTTTGTGCCCTGGAACTATTGCAGCAGTTATAAGATTATTTTTCCATTAATAATGAATGGTGTTTGGACAAGTAATATATCAATATTTAATGTTGATACTCTAGCTACAGCACTTACCGTAAAATTCAATATGAAGAATATTTCTTTCTCCAAAACTTCCTATATATTGTTGGCCACGGTTGCCTAGTGGTCAAGATCGTGGACTAGCGACCGGCGGTTTTCGTTGAGTCGCGGGTTCGATCCTTGGCCGCTAAAGACCCGCCGTGTAACCGGGGCTGATGCACGTTAAATCTGTTCGGAGTCTTCCCGTTGGCGTGGTGTGGATGTTAGGAGAGGGGGTGCCAGCTCAGGTGTCGTCCTCGTCACTTGACCATGGTTCAAAATTACGAGGTCCGTCGCCAATAGCCCTCATGTTGCTTCTAGTGCCACGTTAATATAAACTAAACTAATCCAATATATTGTTAGAAAATTATATAATGACAAAAAATATTCGTTTAATTAAATAATTGGAAATTATGTAAACATAATTATTGTATTTTTATTTGAATTAATAAAGTACGGTTTTATTTATCTATGCTTAAATTTTTTACGCTGCTGCAAAATATTGTATGTGTTCTAAAGAATTAATTATACACGATGGAGTGTATATCATATTTTTCTGAATAATATATTATTAAAAATATAGTCGTTACAAATTTTCTCGTAAAAGTTCCTGACACAAGAAAATGATCAGTATTTAACTATACGATTAAATTTATTTTCCTCTTTACAAAAAATATCTAGAAAATACTTCAGTGTCATAAGACTAAGTGCAACTAAGTATTCACATAACAATGAAGTAAAGTGTGAGATATCAAAGAAAGATATATGACAGTTATTCGGCTGGTATTCAAAGAATTCTGGTATTTTATAACGTAACAATTTAAATGCTAAATAATTTCAAATGAACTCAGATTTATAGTTCAATGATAATGACATAAGTAAAGAAATTAATATTAAAATTATGATCATATATACTGAACATATATTCCTTCATAAAACACACACAGAAGGTGTTAAAAACCTTACATAACATAGTAAATTTTATTTGATAAGGAAAAAAAATAATAAATTTAGAATCTCAAGTTTAGCAAATTTTTCAAACTTTTCTGTTTATATAACTGTTTGTAGTAACTGCAGTTGATAGTAACTGAGCATTAGATACCCAAAAGACTATTATGTGTTTTAGATGGGGTATTTTAGATTACTAGATCACTTTCCAATTTCTTATCGTTTGCTTCAATTTTAATCACATTTAGCTTAAATATAATCGATTTAATCATCTATTGTTTTCTTTAATTTTAATTACATGTTGCTGATATAATATTGAATTTCCTAATTTATCATTTACTATAATTCTAATTACATATAGCTGATATAATATTCAATTTAGTAATTTATTGATGGTTTTGATTACAATTACATTGAATTTAAATACATTCAATTTAATAATTTACTGTTTCCTTTTATTCTAATATCTGAAAAGTTAAATATTGTCCATTTTTCGACATTTTGCTTTAATTCTTATATTTAATTAAGTAATTTAATAATAATTATAAGAAAAACGCAACTTAGCTAACTGTAACTGTTCTTTGCAAAACGTTACGTAGGACATACTTAGGAATTTTTTTTCATTTAATTTAAAATGGTATTAATTTCTCTGCATTTAAGAAAAAATCATGAAATAGACATATCTAAAACATATTTTGGATAGTAATTGAAAAAGTACTTATCTTTGAAGACAGATGAAAACTTTAAACTAAATTTTTGTTACCACTGGTTACTGTTAAACGAACAAGAAATATAAATAACATTGATTCAAAAGATAGTTTTGTTTTGCTGCCACATCAAGTTCTGCAAGTGTCGACGAGACCTGGATGCATAATTATGCGTTGGAAATCAAAAAAATAAATAAATAAATACAATTGTTGGGTTCCTTTCCAAAGAGGCGAAGGTGGTCTCATTAATCGGAATATTTATGACGAGGACGTTTTGAGGTGCAAAAGGCATCATAATTATGAATAACTGACATAGCATTATAGTAAGCCATGATGCTTGCTAAAAGAAACCATCTCTTGGAATTTCGAAGAAGTTACTGAATGAGCCTCGTATCATGAAAGAGAGACTTATACCTTGTGCTATAAAATCACCTACAAATTATTGTGAAATATTTTATATTTTTAGTAGAATAGTTAGTTCTTTTTTCCAAGCAATGTAATGACAGTGTCTTACCATGCTGGGCTTTTATCCCTTATCCCGCTTAATTTTAAGCAACAGTTCGTAATATGGTATATGCTAGCAATCATCCAACTGTATGTATATATATATATATATATATATATAACGTATTTACTTTAACGTTTGTTCAATATTAATGAATTATTCCATACATGGCCGAAATACTTTTATTTCCATATTGTAGCAGCCTTTAGTCGGGCTTCGGCCCCAAAGGTTGAAGCGAAGTTACCATACAAATCTCAAATGATCATCACAGAAAGGGCGAGCATAAGAGAGGATCAGTATGAAGAGGAGAGAGGCTTAAGAAGAGAGCGTTTTTCGCTGTGTTTTGCTATTTATATGAGGGAAAATTCAATTAAACGTCAGAGTTCAGAAGGTCTGAATGGAGGGACTTCAAGGGAAGATAAGTATAGACTTAGTCTGGTAGGGATCATCCCTACAGGTATGTTCCGATGGGAAGAGAGCATTGTCAGCAATTTATTAGAACGCGTCATTGAATTAATTAAAAAGAATAAGGAATTGTATCAGGAAATACGAATGAACGTTATCGTTATGGACAAATTTAGTAAATTACATTATTTAAGTGAGAAATTAAAGGGAATTAAGTTAAATAAACACCCACCCACCCATATATATATATATATATATATATATATATCTTTTGTACACGTGTGTAAGTTCCTAAGTTAAAAACAGAACAGGTTTTAAATATTCACAAATCGATTGAGTGGAGCTTTTTCTTAAAATTCCAAAGAAATATTTAAAAACAAACTATCTGATATGTGTCGTGTTAAGTCTATATAAATTGATTATGTCTTATTTCTTTAATAAATATATAAATAAAATTACATGAATTATGATATTTATTTTTTATGTAGCTCAGAAACTGAGGCTAGAAAATTATAATTAATTGATTGATGTTAAATTTAGTTACTCTTTTTAATAAAGAATGTCTAGATAATTGTTGCGTGACCTGGACCTCTTTGCAAAACATTACACAAGTAAAGAATAAATCAAATGTTAATTCTAATAAGGATATGTGACATTAATTCCAACTTCTTTCAGATGAATTTCATCTTTAATGGCTTGGAGTTATAAAACGTTTTTTAGAAAAAAATTAAACTCAAATTTCATGTACTGAGGAAGTCATATATAGTGTGAGCAAATGAGTAAGTAATCAATTCGAAAACATACTAAGAAAAGAGTAAGAATAAGTAATCAATACGAAAATATATAGAATAGTGACTATATTTAATATTTATTCTGTACATAATAATAGATGAGTAAATATCTATTAAATCCGAGATTAATAATATTTTTTGAAAGAATATAAACTTTGTATTGCATAACATAATTTTGTTATACTTTAAATTTTAAGAGAAAAAGGGATATTAGGTTGCATGTAATTAAAACCAAAGCAAGCAATAAATTTTTAAATGTCGGATTTGGCAACTATTTGGTGACTTGGTGGGATACTTGGTATAAAATTTAATTTTTGAATATTTAGTTTTAATCAATTATTTTTTTTATTAATTACAATTAAACTATCATACTGCATCCAAAACAATCGGGTATAGAAAATTTCAGCTCAATTGAGCTCTTTAAAATATCAGAAAGAAGATCTTAAAATTTTGACCCAGACAAAGTTATAATATGAGTTAAAGAAAACCCTTTAATGAAGCAAACAAATTTGGAACATTTTTTGAAGAAAACCCATCAAAAACAGCTGCTTACAGACATTCTTGACATGTTATGGATCTATTGAATATCCACTTTCGTTCATTTAAATGCCTACTTCAGGTTTTCCAATTTTAATAAATTCTATTGTAACTTGGCCTTCTAGGTAACATAGAAATAAAATAATATCTGTATCGTAAAGTCAAACGAGTGCTCTATTCAAAATAATTAAAAAAATATATTGTCCCCGAAATGGGTTATTTAAACTTGTTTGGAATCGTGAATAAGTAAAGAGTAATGAGAATATTACTTCCCATTAATTATAGATTAATGTTTCATACTTATATGACATGTAACCTCCTATATAACGGTTTATCTTATCATATTATTATTAATGAATTTACAAAAAATAGTAAAAATCTTTTTTTAAATCCAATAAAAATATTCTATCTGTAAGAGTCATTAAAAGTATTAGCCATACTTGCTTTTTTTAAGTAGAAAGTAATATTTCTTGTGAAAACAAATAATATTTAGAATTGATACTGAAAACATCCTAACAGTTAAATAGAAATACTTTAAAAGTATCTATTTGTCTCTTAATATATGTTAATAATTACAGAGGACGTTATAGTAACAATATAAATTACAATCAATCTGAGAATCAATCATACTTTATTTTATTTTACTTGTCTCGTAAACTATACGATTAATCTTTTTAATGATAGTCTAGAGTAGTTTATTCCGTTAAAAAGTTTTTTTGTAGACATTTATACCCTTTAAAAGGATTAATGAATATAGTGTTCAATCGAAAATAAATATAATTCGATGAAGTAATGGTTTGTTTGTGAGACATTCATTTTCAGATAAAAGAATTCGAAAAAAATTATAACAAACTTTTAAAAAGTACAATTACATTATTTTATTTTAAAATTACTATTTAGTAATTTTGTAACGTATTAATTTAGATATTATTGTATTATAGAAAAATATAATTAAGTCTATATAAAAGAGAAAGACAAATATTGCATATATATAAAAATGTTACGAGCTAATAAAAATATTGCGGTAGTTGAAAAAATAGATGAAGTATGAAGACCGAATAGTGTGCAGAAGTTAGTTACGAGACTGCATGACCTTTGGAGACTAAGACTCGACGCTGTCTGGTCCAAGTTTCTCCATTGGTGATTTACTTGCATCTTATCCCGGTAAGAGCATTATTTCATATTTTATAGAATTTGTGATTATCCGCCAGGAGAGACAGTGAACTAGGAGAGAATATTCCCCTTGTTTAGATAAACAGTAACTAAGGCTTTGAAAAGTAATTGAATGTGAGCTGGAGCTGTTTTTTGTTACTACTTTAATTAGTTTATCTGTGTTTGGAATGAAGATGAAAACTTTAAATTCGCGAATAGAATAAGATTTAAAATGACAATGAGTCAGGTTCCACTACATGATTAAGAAGGATAGTGAAGATATTTTAATTAGACAAAGATCTCTTTAAATAATTTATTCAATCTTAAATAAGCAATAATAAAGTAAATTAACAATGTGAAACAGTTAACTAATCTTATTCTTAACTAAATATTATAATGAGGATTTCTATTATCTTGATAAATCTAAACAGACGACATATAAGCACTGAATATGATTCAAGTAAACATCTTGTGAAGGTATTCGAATTTGGTATAAAAAAGCTTAGTATTACGCCTCTTAGTTACACTGTGACATTGGGCTATTCGTGCTTTCTCTTCACTAACCTTGGGGACTTTCAATTGAGATTGATTGCTTTCACTAAACATCATTTGCCCAACCAAAAATGAAACGTGATACATAAAGTTAGTATGTAAAGCAGTTAGGAATGAAGTGAAGTGTTAATATATAAACTACATCTGAAGGAGGATCAGGGAGGCGTTGTAGGTGAGATGAGGTGAAGCCGAAGGGCTAGATAAGAGAAAGGAGGAATTAAAGTCTATTTTTGAAGGTTCGAGTAAGGATTACTCGAGAAAGATTTGGCCTAGGTTTTCAGCAGTTGTTCCAGAATCTGAGTGGCAGTCGAGGAAAGACTATTGGTAAGAGTCTGTTAGATTATTATTGGTGGGTTGAACTAAGATATTAGAAAGCTTAACCTGGAGAGCGTAGTTATTGGTGTCATAGTAAATATATACTAATAAATTGTGAAAGTTGTTTTGGTGGTTCTGTAATTATTTGTGTCGTAGTACTTAATATTTGAATTTAGTGATGGCACAAGAGGACGCCCGGGTCGGTAGGGCATTACAACACGAACCAATAGAGTGTTTAGATGACTTTCTTTAACTCCTTATATTTTCTCTTTCTCTTGTTCACAACATTTCTACTTATACAGAAAAGCTGAACAACATGTAATTCGGTTCTTTCACTTAGCATGGTTCTCATATCAAACAACTTAGTACAGTAGGCCCAAATGATTTTCTATCTTAATAAAGTAAACCCAAAAAAACCGCATTTACAAAACAAAATATGAATTTGATAACCCGTAGCAATTTGTGTTAGTTGTAGAGTCTGAATTTGTATTATAAGTTATAGATAACTGTACAATATACAGGCATTATTTTCAAAGCAAAGGATCAAATTGTAGCAAAGGATCAAATTGTTTCGAAGGTAGATTTAATATAAGAAATAGACACTTTGAGTACTTTTTCTAACTTTTGCTGAGATCTATCTTTTGTCTTCAAAGTAGCCATTGCAGAAAAATCCAGTTTCGCAGTAGTAGGGTATTTAAAATTATAATAATATATGAAATGTTCTCGTTTGCAGAGTTGATATTCTATCATTCACCCCTACCCAAAATTTAAAAAGTTTTTTAATACTAAATTGTCATCTGATTTCGCCATAGACCATGAGACCTATGAAATTTTCTTCTTTGGCAAAAGATCAGTCTTATGGGAGTATTTCGTTTAGAAATCTGAACCCACTCTTAACTTGCTACCAAATTGTCATCAGCAAGAAAATATTTTTTTATAAAAATTCTTTACCAGAATAGCTAAAAGATTTTAAATAAGGTACACAAGCTATTTTCACATGTTGCTCTACAGTATTGCAAGTTTTAAGACATTCATCCCCATTTCGATTTTGCCACATACCAATAAATTTACTTATTCTCAGAAAGTTGTACGGTTTGTGATTTCGCTAGTAGTGGAGCATTAAGTTATTCAAAATGTTTGATTACAATATACATTGTTATTTGATATGAAGGAGGAAAAGTGGGTAGAAGAAAATTATAATAGGAAATTGGGTCGCAATCCATGTTAGGTGGAATATCGCTCAGCTATCTCATAAGAGAGAACATACATATAACCAAATCTGATTTAATGAATTATTCTCATACAAGAAAATTTAAACATAATTTATGTTTTGTTCTCAAGAATATAAGCTTTACGTTTAAAATGTAATTATAATTTTATAGCAAAGAAAATGCAGCATTCAGAAATATTTTACAATTCTCTAATGCTTATATTAAAGTGTATAATGTTCATCCTTATTTTAAATAACTTCATTGTGTAAACAAAGGTTTATAGTGCTTCACGCGCACTCCTTATATTTATAAAGAACATGATTAATTTTTATTATCTTAAAATACGAAAATAGAAGCCCCACTCTATTGATGCACGCACTCTTGTTTTTTATGCATATTTATATATAATCTACTTTTCATCTTTAAATTAATATAATTCTAAATGTATTCTAATTTTAAGAAAATGATCTTCTCTGATATGTAATAAACTTGCATTTTAGGAACTTTTATGCAGTTTTGAAATTTATAAATGCCGTCTAGAACTTCAGGAAACATAGAAAAAAATGCTTTTAAAAATCAAAGTTTTATAGTATTTTGATTTCCTCCAATAGCGTATGAAAGGATCGGTATTCAGTCTCAAAGCCCATTAGCTACACACGCTTCATTCTGCAATGAAATTATAAGGTTTTAATGAAAAGAAAACGTGTTTTGAAATGCAGTTGATAAAAGAAGTATGTCGGTATTGTTTTCTTTTTTCTATGGTTTCCTTTTCACGAAATATATGTTTAAAGGATTGGTTGCAAAAAGCTAAGATATTTTTTACAGATGGCAAGTCCTTGTGAGGCTCTTTCGGGTACTTTATGCTTCTTTTAATTAGAGCAAATAATACTCCAATGGTTTGTCTATGTTAGTGTCTTTATTTATACTTTTAAGAGTAAGTTGTTTTAATGTATTCGTTTTCATTTGTTCTATCCACCTATGAATTATCTTGAAATGTTCAATGTGTCCATTTTGTCACACTTCTTCAAAAATATCTTCTTTCAGAAAATACTGGATAATATCGCCTATACTATAAATTCCAAGCAAGTGTTACAAATTCATTTAAATTTTAATCTGACAGTTTGGATAAGATTTGAACATTCAATTAATCTCCTTCTGTACTTTTCCTACAAACATGTAATGTCTTGGATTTCATTTCTTTATTAAGGATACATTTTTGAGGATACCTCAATGATATATTTGCTTCAACATTATTGAAAATTTAGAATTAATTGCTAAAGTATGCATCCAGTCATCGTAATGCCATTAGAAGGCGAGTGGCTCATGCACTTAATGCTTTGGTTGACCAGCCTTCATTGAGGGGAACTATTCCCTTTACCCCAGACACCCCTTTCTTGTTCTGCATCTCATTCAGAAACTAATGAGGAAAAACGATACAAAATGATAACACGTTCGATATCGAGTGCTGCATGCTGATCCATCCCAAATGGAAACTTTCTGGTCTCAGGACTAACTCAATTTCTTATGGATCACACTTCCTTATCTGGGGATGTCCTTATCTGATTGTAATTTTTAGATTTGTAACGGAAATTTATCCCTGCAACCGTCAAGCATGTCTTTGAGGCAAACAAGTCAGAATGAGTAGTAAAATTCCCTATACCCCGACAAAACACTTTTAGATATTTAACAGCATCGTGTTATAATAAAATAACAGTGTCTAGTAGAATCTATTTATCTTAATATTCATCAATTCAGATATTAAGAGCATTTTCCTTCTTTTCAGTTATTGGTGCTCTGTACTCTTTGTGGGAATAGTTCCAAAATTTTCAATGGAACCTTTATTTTTAGATTCACGCTTTATAAAGATTCAATTGATATTGCATTTAAATTTAAGGATTTTGCAACGTAATAAATTTTCCACTTTAGGAAATGCTCCTTAATAAAAAATGTCTTGTTCTAGGGGGATTAAATGTCTTTTTTCGATCAGATGCATAACACATGGATATAATTGCTTTATATACAATCTATAAAAAACAAATGACGCACCAAGAAGTTGTCCGACGGGGAAAAAATTGGGGAAGGAAAATTATGTACAGAAAAGAAAATGATTAAAATTTCAGAAATATTGATTGATTGATTTCAGAGTTACATAGTTACAAGTAATGAGCTCAATAAGGTGTTGGCCCACATCTAGCCAGGACGCAAGTTACCACACGACATAGCATAGAGTGATAATGCTCCCTGTTGATCTCCTGCGGTATTTCTGGCCAAATGTGCTCCAATTGACGGGCTATGTCATCAACATTCCCTGACAGAGGCAGTAGCCTTCCCATTATATCCAACACATGCTCATCTGGCAGGATAAGGAAGTATTCGATAAGTTGTAAGACAGTTCATCGCATCCTGTGCAGCATGTGGTCTGGCATTATCTTGCTAAAAAATTAGGACATTACACATCGATCAATAACTCCCGAGTCTAACATTGAAAACAACATTTTTTTTGCAAAATTTTTTGTTATTCATCAACATAACACCTTTTGTTAATCACCTTTTAGGAACTGACCCCAATCCGTTCAACCACCCCGTCTTTTTCCCAAAAATTTTTCTTTCTTTTTCTGAAATCTTTTTTGTTGCGAGTAAATAGCGATAAACAGCTTCCTGAATCATCTACTCGTTGCTGTTTTTGTTCCATCGAAAGCAATCGCGGCACCCACTTGGAAAAAATCTTTTTCACTTCACTTCAAAAAACCTTTTTCAGTAAATACACTTCCATATGATATCTGTGTCATCTCAGCAATCTCACGGAGCTTCACTTTACGATCTTTCATTATAATTTTTGTCACTTCACTCACATTTTCCGGTGTTACGGCTTCCAGAGGTCTACCCGAGCGTTCCGCGTCATTTGTGTCGGTATGACCACGTTTAAACTCGGCAAACCACCGACAAATCGTTGCTTTTGATGGACAAGAGTCCGGGTAACATTTTTCAATCCATTGTTTCGCTTGCACGGTGTTTTTACCCAATAAAAAACAATGTTTTATCAGAACACGAAACTCGGTTTTTTCCATTTTTTAAGCAAACTGCAAAACGACTTTACTCCAACCTCGATAACTCAGCTGTTTCTGGTCCGATCGACTTAAAATTTTGACACGTTTCAAGCAAAGGTTCGTACTCTAGAAAGACCTGGTTACTGGTTTACTACGAGCGCCATCTCTGAGTCAGTCTCGGGAGTTATTGATTGATGTGTTATTACTGCAAAAGGAACTGTTTCAAATTTGGTCTCAGAATCTTGCCGCTGTTCTGTAAGTGTGCCTCTAATGAAGATCAGAGTAGTTCGGCTATCGAGGGAAATGGCACCCCTGACCATAACTCCTTATCGAGGGCCTGTGTGGCGTGCAATAATGAAAGCAGGATCGGAACGATGCGCTGGGTGTCTCCAGGCAAGTCTTCAAAGATCATCAGGACACAGTTGGAAGAGAGATGCTTCGCTAAAAACTATATGTTCCAAGTCAGCATCAATTCAACCCGATCGAGCCAAGCACCATTGTAATCTGGCACGACAATGTGCAGGCGTGAGTGACAGGAGATGTAGAGGTTGATATGAGTATACATTTCGCTCTATCAGCCCTCTGTGAATGGTCATGACAGACACTCGTTAACGGGCCTGATAATGATGAATAAGAGATGTGACAACTGATCGGACAGTCACTCTGTCCATCTGATATGCTGTGAACTGAGGTCAACCGCTGCTATCATGACATTGAATTCTGCCACTGTCCATTCCACCCATTCTTGCCAGCGTCTTCTAATTGTCGTATCCCTTCGACCCATATGACGAGCCATTCTACGATTTGCCCAACCTACCTTATGTAATCTAATGATATGATCTCTTTCAAACTTTGACAGTTGCTCGTAATGAGCTTAAATCCTACGACGAGGCATTTTTGCAGTTGTAGAAAAGTATCCTAAATCGCAATGCAACAAAAAATTTGACCATCAGATTGAGAATTACTTTTTATATACAGCTCAGTGCGCAGTTCAAATTCGCTGTAGTTCCCGCGATTCATTCATTTAGATACCAATTTTTAATTTTTTGCATGTTCGGTGCAAATGTTTTTGCATATGAAATTCCATTACAATCGGGCAACTCCTTCTTGGTACGTTGCTCTTTTTTTTATACAGTGTGTGTTAGTAGAAGCCAAACATGTTTTTCCAGAGATAAATCATGGATTTATTTCTGTCATAATGAATCAAAATTAGCTTCAATGACATGGAATAATCTTTCTTCACCTTTTCTTTACATCACATTCGCTGATATCTTTTTAACTCATGGAAGAGGATGATGGTGGAATTTGTGTAGCTACGGATCTTCGTTCCTTTTCTATATCTCTAAAGAAAACTTGTCCTCTCGGGTTTTTTCAGTGCTCTTTGCAGCTTCAGCAAAAGGGCTCTATTGTGGGCTAGTTATTTTCAAAATAGCCGTTTTCAGTTTTTGTTATAGTCATTGAACAGAGCTGCTGCATGTCATCCATCTGATATCATGAGTCTTGATGAGTCTTCTTCCTTCAAGATAAGGGCAGGCTCATTTTATTCATTCAATAGAAAATTCATGAGTTTTGGCGTTTACTTCTCTAACGTTCACCTTTAGCTCAGGCTTTGCTCAAGAAAATTACCAGCTATTTGATCCACTTAAATTACACACATGCGAAGTTGAACATAGGGAACATAATTCGTTGAGACAGCACTCCAAAGATTCTTAAGCAGCAGTAATTGGAACTGTTTATAGAGATAGGCTTAATGTATCAAAGTAAATGGGAATGATGTAGAGAAATAAACATGATTTGCAAAAGAACATCCAAGTTTCGTTTTATTAGCTTTTGCATCTTACTTAGTGATATTACCTATCTAGGATATTTCACTACGTACTGATGTTGCAAATATTATATTTTGTGAGAAATTAGTATATAAAGAAATTGATATGATTCCGAAGATATTGTAATACATTATATTACTAGAATTATGTAGCAGATTATCTTCATAATTCTAAGCCGTACTTAGGTGGTAAGATATGCTCTTGAAACAAGGTTTGAATGCAAGGAATAGAAGTACGAGTATAAAATGTCTTAAATTCCATTTCATTTCATGTATATTCTAAAAATTACGAAAATTCTTATAAATAATAAAATGCAATAAGAAATATTAAGTGCATTCGATGTTTCAATAGCAGTTTTTAATTTTAGCTTGTACGTCATATATTTTCCAGGAGAGTTATTAAATATAGTAAAATGTTAAACCTACTTTTCCGTGCAGAATTATATACATTTTAATACTTTGCGTTTTTCAATGTGTTATGCGTGTTTGTGTCTTAAGACTTCATCTTTTTCAGTTTGTTGGTGTTGTTTTAAATTTTGAGTTTTGAAGGAGTGTAATTTTTAATCTAATATCAATGACAATTATATGTTTCACATATACACACTATATCAAAAAAAGACGCACCAAGAAGGAGTAGCTCGATTTAATGAAATTTCGTATGTAAAAACATTTAAACCGAGCATGCAAATGTTAAAAATAATTAGGCGTCTAAATAATGAAAAGCAGGAGCTACAGCGTAACGGAACTGCATACTCAGCAGATGTATATAAAAAGCAATTCTCAATCCGTTGGTCAAATTTTCTGTTGTATTGCGATTTAGGATACCTTTCAACGACTGAAAAAATGCCTTGCGTTAGGATTCGAGCGTATTATGAGCAACTGTCAGAGTTTGAAATAGGTCGTATCATTGTATTGAAAGGGGCAGGTTGGGCAAATTAGAGAATCGCTCGTTGTATAGTTCAAAGCGATGCGGCGATTAGAAGATGCTGACAAGAATGGGTGGACAAGAATGGTGGACAATGGGTTTCACCGTCATTATGGTATCGGTCGTCCTAGAGCCACAGGAGATTAGGAGGATCAAGTGATTGTCAGATCAGCTGTCACAGAGCCTGATTCATCATCATCAACCATCAGACGTACTACCCGTACATGAGTGTCCTCCATGAGCAATCTCAGGCAGCTGATAGAGTGAAATCTACGATCGCACAGACCGCTCGGATACCTGCCACTCACGCCTGCACACTGTCGAGCCAGATTACAGTCATGCTTGGCTGGATATGGTTGGAATGAGGCTGAATGGGGAAGTATAGTGTTTAGTGACGAATCCTGCTTCTAACTGTGTCCTAATGATCATCCAACACTTGTCTGGAGACGCCCAAGGCCGCGTGCTGACCCTGCTTTCACTATTGCACGCCGCATAGGCCGTAACCAGGAGTTATGGTCTGGGGTGCCATTTTCCTTGAAACTCGGACCTCTTTGGTAGTCCTTAGAGGCACACTTACAGCACTTCGGTACGTCGACGACATTCTGAGACTTATTTTGCTACCGTTCCTTTTGTAGTACACTAGCCTTATTTTTCAGCAAGATAATGCCATACCATATACGGCGCGTGTTGCTATGATCTGTCTTACAGCTTGACAAAGACTTCCTTGGCCAACCAGAGGTCTCTCCAATCGACCATGTCTGGGATATAATGGGAAGACGAATGCATCTGTCACGGAATGTTGATGAACTAGCCCGATAATTCGAGCAAATTTGGTAAGTAATACCACTGGGGACCATCAGAGAGCTTTATCACTCTATGCCACGTCCTCTGGCAGCTTGCATCTAGGCTAGAGGTGGGTCAACACCTTATTTAGTTCGTTACTTTGTAACTATGTAACTCTTAAATAAATCATTCAATTTGTTTGAAATTTTGAACAATAACTAATTTGTACATAAATTGCAAATTCAAATTTTGTCTGCGTCAGACAACTCTCTCTTGGTGCCTCCTTTCTTTGTGTGTATGTGTTAGAGTGTATTTGAAATAGTTTCTTACTTGTTCTTGAGCTCTTGTATCAATTTGAAACCAATTAACTGCCCTTGTGTATCGTATATTTCTTGTGAATTTATAATTATTTATAAAGTATTTTTCATATTTTTGTATGTAAGTACATTAGATTCCAAAAAAATTTTAATTGAGAGCATTTAAAATTGTATTTCCCCATTGTAAAAAGCCACAATATATTTCTTACAATATTTTTTTTTTAATTCTGGTTCTAAAATATAATATAATAATAAATTACACATTCATTAATCTAAAGAAGTGCCCTTTTATAAATTTATTTATTTAATATAAAAACAAATTAACATATTAAAATTCAAAAATAGTTGAACATTTTATATAAACTAGATGTTTTCATGTATCTCATTAAAAAAGATTTTATTTTATGAAACCTATCCTGATAAATTAATGTAGAAATAGTACCTTTAAATAAATATCAATTTATTTTATAAATAATAGCATTAAATTTCAGATATTTTACACCTGTACTTGCGAAACTTACCTTCACATATTCAAAGCAATATACATGAACGGTAATGCTATTCAATTATTAACTACAATTGCAATTTAATATAAAACCTACGTTTATTAGCGATCAAAATTTATTCATACGTAAATTATCCTGATGTGAATATCAAATAAGCACTAAATAATTTAACAATAATTTTTTTAACAAAATATAGGACACAAATCAAAATCAAGATAATTTAGCTCCACAAAGGGTTATTATCTTAGTCAATGACGAAATGATCTTCCAAACACTTGAGAAAAGTTTATTTTAAATAGTTTAGCTTGTCAAAATGAATAAGTAAATTAATGAACGAATGAATAAGTCAGTGAATAAATGCATCAAAAAATAGAAGAATGTGTGAATGGATGAATTAATAAAAGAACGAGTGAATTTTTGAACGAATGAATAAATCAAATTTGCATTCCATTGCCATATTATAGTTTCATTTTAATCTAATAATTAATTTGAATAAATTACTAATTATTAATAGAAAAACATCACTTTTGGTGGCTAATTGTGTTCTTTGCAAAACTGTCCAAAATATCAATTTATTTTGAATTATTTCTTGAATAAATTCTTTTACCAAATTACAGTTACTGAAACCAATAATATAAAAATGCAAAGGATATTATAAAAACATAAGTGATACATAACATTACAAAAGATTTCTTAAAACTCTAGAAAGTATTTATTTTATAAATAAAAATAGCCTTTCTGAATAGATGGCATGTAAGACACGTTGTTAGAGATTATAAGTATATTCTTTCAAAAAGTTTAGTTAAAACCATCATGATATTTTCCTATTTAACATTCTATGAATTTTATTTAATGAATGAAATGAATGGGGAAATTCCCAACAACAAATGGTATGAACGTGCCAAAGTACCACCAAACACTGCAGGAATTCTTTTTATGAAAAAGAAGGAACTCGAGTAAAATTACTTATTTATGTTCCTTATTTTCTTCGAACATTATGAAAAATAATATTCAAATAAATGCCCTAAAAAATTCTAAATATTTATAACTTAATACTCATTTTTCTATATAAACCGATGTTAAAATGTATTCGTTTGAATAGCATTTTTATGATTAATTAAATATGCTTTTATTTTTTAAAAACTTTTTTTTTTTAAATTTCTAGCTGAAACATTTTGAATATGAACTTTTAAGCTATAAAATTAAAATAATAGTCACCTTTCGAAATGATAATATTGACATATTTTTATTAATTTTAATAATGAAATGAATAAATATTTTAATAAATATTTGAAAACATCACATGAATAAAAAAAAGATACTTCAAAGATATAAGAAAATATTACCGCCATTTAAATTTGCTAGAAAAAGAAGCATTTTTAGGAGCATTTCAATGTGTTCTACTCTTTGTTTTTGAATAATTATGTTTATGTTTTAGAACTTTGAATTCCTTGAACTAGCTTAAAAAGTGAATTTTATTGCCTTCCATATTACCGAAAGGAAGTTAAAAAATTATCCCAAAAATAAAATTTTATTTAATTAATTAAATCTCCTTTCTCCTCGCTATCAGGATCATTATGTTTTCAGTTTAGTTTGTTAGAAAGATTCCTCTTAAGTGTTTTAAATAATTGAAAACCATAAAATATTTAGAACTTTTTCGTCCTTTTTGTTCATTCAAAACCGAATGTAAAGAAGCGGGAAACAAATTTCTTTTACCATCTATAATCATATCTTCTCTGACATTTTTCATTTTGATAGTGAAAGAAATTTGATTAATCATGTTCATAATTAAGCTTCTAGAGAATTTGGATAATATATGTTGAGTAGATAAGCTTAGTCAACAAAAAATAATAGGCAAATTTGCTTAAAAGGTCATTTTCCCTTATCTTGGGGTGGTTTTAATTTCTTTGTGATTTCAAAGCAGTTTGTACCTTATGCAAATGTTATGTAAACTTCAGACAGAGTAGAGTGGATTTAGCAATAAAAAATAAGTTATTATTTTGGTAAATCATTTTGAAAATAATTTTTTCCATCAAGTGTTATTTAGTGATCGTTATGTGATGATCATTTGAACAGAGAATTCTCTCACAATGAATGAATGAGGAATTATGAAGAACAGAATATAATTATTGTAGATAATTGGATGGAGGAGATGCACTTATAATCAGAGAATAATGGTAGAGAGAGAGTGAGCTGAAATTATTCGCGAAAGTTTCAGTTCTATTCCAACACTGAGAGTAAAGAGACTTTCTCTAACAGCAACGCCAGAAATTAAAGCGTCTTATTGAATAGTCCTAATGAGACGTCTTTTTCAACCTGGTTGGTAAAGGCGCAGCAAAAAGCAACCTGTGAACATTTCTTCGGACCCACTGGTAACACATCAATCAATAACTCCCGAGACTAACCCAGAGATGGCGCTCGTAGTAAACCAGTAACCAAGTCTTTCTACAGTACTAGCCTTTGCTTGAAACGTGTCAAAATTTTAAGTCGATCGGACCAGAAACAGCTGAGTTATCGAGGTTGGAGTAAAGTCGTTTTGTAGTTTGTTTAAAAAATGGAAAAAACCGAGTTTCGTGTTCTGATAAAACGTTTTTTAATGGGTAAAAACACCGTGCAAGCGAAACAATGGATTGAAAAATGTTACCCGGACTCTTGTCCATCAAAAGCAACGATTTGTCGGTGGTTTGCAGAGTTTAAACGTGGTCGTACCGACACAAATGACGCGGAACGCTCGGGTAGACCTGTGGAAGCCGTTACACCGGAAAATGTGAGTGAAGTGACAAAAATTATAATGAAAGATCGTAAAGTGAAGCTCCGTGAGATTGCTGAGATGACACAGATATCATATGGAAGTGTATTTACTATCCTTCATGAAAAATTGAGCATGAAAAAGGTTTTTTCCAAGTGGGTGCCGCGATTGTTTTCGATGGAACAAAAACAGTAACGAGTCGATGATTCATAATGGGGTGGAAAACATAAACAAAAAAACAAAAAAAAACAAAAGATTTGGAAAAGCGTTGGTACGATTGTATCACCCTAAAAGGTAATTAACAAAAGGTGTTATGTTGATGAATAAAAAAAAAATTTGCAAAAAAAAATGTTGTTTTCAATGTTAGTCTCGGGAGTTATTGATTGATGTGTTACAGGGTTCTTTCCTTTGTTGCCTCTTTCACCAACTACACTCCCCTATAGTTTCGGAGAAATCACACCCTGCGGTAAGAGCAATAAATACGAACATATACAGGATGTGTAAAGAGTTAGTGAGTCGAATGCGATTAGTATATTACAAGCTATAGCATTAAGATTTAAATTCTGAAATGGGTAAGAAGTAAATTGAATGATTAAATTTGATATTTTCATTATTTCGAGATCCTAATAAACTCGAGTTAAGTGACACATATGTAATAATTTAGAATGGAAATAGAAAAAAGAAATTACGCTGGTATTACAACATCATTTTTTACACTTCAGACATGAAGCACTGTTGTGAAAATTGTTAGCCGCCCAATTGACTATTGCTTAGTAAAGGACAAAATACTCATCCATGTACATTAAAAATGGATTTCTGAATTCTTTCCTGGTCAAATTAAACAAGAGAATAAAAAGATTAAGGGGTGAATGAAAAAGTTAGCGACTGAATGAATAATATCGTAAGTAAGTGAATTAATTAATGAAAGAGTGATTGAGATTTTGAAGGAATAAGCGGTAAATGAAAAAGCAAGTGAGTGAGTAAATGATGGATTGAGAGAGTGAATGATTACGTAAGTGAACGAATGAATGAATGAATGAATATCACTCAATCATTCATTCCCAATATTAATAAGTGAGAATGAATGATTGTGTGAATGAGAAGGTGAATGAGTGAATGAACGTATGAATAAATAAATATAAGTTAAACTTTGTTATATTATCCTTTGCTTTATTTTTAATATGTAATTGTATAAACTAACACTTAATAAAAACAAGTTAAAGGAGCTAATTGTTGCAATAAAAGTTAAATTATTCACAATCTTAAAACCAAAGCAAACGATAGTAAAACAACGCAATGAAATTTATTTACACATTTTTATTAATTTATATTTATAAATAATATTTCTATATTGCTAAGAACTATATCTAGTTAATTTAACAAAACTTTACATGGAACAATTTACATTTCGTTTTTAATAGTTGAAATAGCTTACGAAAATAGTAATTATGGTGATAATCCAAATAATTTTAAAAACATTTTACGTGAAAATAATTGATTACGGCTACTTAAAACGAAAATTTGGCTTACATTTTGCAAAGAAAAACATATATTATATAGATTTGGATGTTTAAAAACAAATTACACACATTATGTGAATAACACATGTCCAAAATCTTTCCCTGGTTACATCAGCACGAAGAGAGTCTATTCGAACATTTAAATACAACTAAACGTGTAATTTGAATGAATTAGTTACTTCAAAACATAAGAAAGTGGTTGTAAAAGTACCTATTTCTGTCGATGAAGGTATTGCAAAGGCTAGTTAATATTATCTTTCAGATAAGTAGTACTTGGCATTATTTACCTAAAGTTGCTTGAATCTTAGCTCCACATTCATAGTAGATTCAATGCATTATCTCAAAGATGTCCTCTGCTTGTGTTCTATATTATCTTAGAATTAGCAGTTGTCCAGCCCAGAACAGTATAGAGTTCCTAATTTAACATTACAATCAAGGATTTTATTTTTCAATTAACTGATGAACCACGTGATAACATTGAAAAACGAGTCATCTTCACTTACACACACAATCCATTGTTGAAGCTTATCTGACCTTAAAAAAAAACGCACAATTCAAGCGTCATTGAACAGAAATGGATGTAATTAATTGGTATTAAATTTAAGAAAACGTTTGTGGAAAAAATATTGCCCAAACCGATTTTACATGTAAGAAATGATTTGAATGAAGTCTTAAATTATAAATCTTTCACAAAGATTGAATTGGATTAATGCATTTGCAAAACGATTCAAATTTGATATGAATGTCAAAATGGATCATTTCATTGAAAATAAGAAAACACTGATGTTCAAAATTAAGTGAATTTTATGATTTGGCTGATTATCTCTATAACTACTGGACAGATATTAAAAAAATTCCTTTTGTACATAGGCTTCATATATTACAAAAATATACTCATTTAGCTGTTACAATACACACACATGATCAAGATTAACACTAATAGGAGTCGCAAGATGTGAAACAGCAATTGCAGAATAGAACAAACAAAATGGATATGGTCCCCTCTTACAGACTTACAAGTCTCGCACTGTAATTTTATGCTGAAAATAAGGAAGTTTATGAGTTCCTGTGGCAATTGGTGCCCCTTGTTCAGCAAAGGTGTTTTCAGGTTTTAGATGGTTCTAGGAGGGGGTTGCGAATTGTTATTGTCCTTCTCAGAGCGTGTCAGGCATATTCTGTAGCAATAAGGTCTAACGATCTGGCTAGCCAATCCATCCGTCGAAATTCCTCACTTTCCAGAAATTCTCCGACCAGATGAGCTCTATGAGATCTCGCTTTGTCATCCAGTAAAAGGATATAATGACCAACTGTACCCTGAAAAGGCTAGTATAGGGCTCCAAAACCTCATCTCTATACCTCTCAGCAGTCACAGTGCCCCTTTCAAAGACATGGTAGCATGTGAGACCATCCAACATGATGCCTGTCCAGACAGTCAAGCCTCGGCTGCCGTAATGGTCAATTTCCTGGATATTGGAGAGCAGGTAGCGATTCCCTGGTTCTCTCAAAATGAAAGCATGGTAAGAATCACTGGTTACGCTGAACCGGAAGTATAAGTTCTTCTATACTTCTATACTTTCTTTCGCTTACTTCATAACAGACGCCCTATTTTCAAATTTATTCTCATTTACATCACATATGTTACACTAAAACTGTGTAATTTTAAAGATTTTTAGAATAAAAATTATTTGACATCTTTAAAATTGTTTTAAAGCATGTATCTAAATTTGGTTTATGAAAAATGCAAGCAAGATATATTTTCTTAGTATTTATACACTGGTTACAAAATATTAAGCACAATAGGTAACAATGTGAATAACGCAGGAAATTTAAATAGGAATGATAGAAACCATTACACACGAGTGTAAAAACTCGTATAATAATATACGATAATATAATAAAATATTATCGTATATTATAATATATTAAAACAGTGAAATAAACAAAACAGTCACTTAAAATAATATATATATATATATATATATATACAGAGAGAGAGAGGGAAAATAAATATTCTTATACATTTAGCAGAAAATTCATAATAATATTTTACGTAATTTTAAACTTTTGACTAAAATAAATATATTTACATTAACATGGATGTGCTTAAAAATTTTTTGGCAAGCGCATTTTCCTTGGAATTTTTTTATTCATTAATTTTGATCATAATATTTTTCTTATTAAACATTTTTGTTATTTTTTTCTCTTTTTTCCAAATTTGCTTCATTGTTTTTCATTTCGCTGGTATTTTTTTCAAATTGTCTTGTTTTAGTACTGTTTCTTTTTTATAGAGAGAATTGCGCTTTATATCTGAATTAAGTTTAAATGGGAGATTTTTTAAATGGGTGATTCTAGGGAAATATTTCGTTTTTCTTATGATTGCAATCTTTTTAAGTTTTTTAAATCTAGTTTATTTATTGATTCGATTATTCTTTTCATATTTCCATTAGATGCATAGATGGAATATATCCGTTTGAGTCTACATTTATATTATACTCTGTTTTTTCATTTGCCTCTTTTTTTTGTATCCTCATTTAATAAATTTTATGTAACTATTAAACTACACATATACAAAAAAAAGAATATTCCAAGAGCTGGATTTCGAATCACAAAATTATTATATACAATTGTCCTTAAAGATTTTCATTTGCTAGTTTTTCATGTTTGAATTTTGTATTATTTCCGTTATTTACACGTCTAATATTTTTTCAGTTATATTGATATTTTTCTAGAATGTTTTATGGTGCTATTCATTATTTTAATTTAATTACTTATTTTAGTAAAAAGTAATTTAAAAATTATATTTTCTTTATAATTTTTTAATAATCTAAAAAAAAGGTATGTATGTTTTCACGTATTTTAGCTTACTTTATTGCATTTAGTGTAGTAATCTAAAACCTGAAATGTTATCTAAAATATATCATTTTTTACCACAAAGTAAGTTTTCATATAGCTGCTTCAAAATATAAAATATTTATTACTTCCCATAGGTTTAAAACTATTTTAAGGCAGCTATTTTTCCTTTAAAATTTTCTCAAATCATTGCATATTTGATGCAGATGTTTCAAATTAAATTGTTCGAAAAAGTGTTTATGTGATGAGGATACTTAGATTGTATTCATTAGAGAAACATCCTTATTATTCTAAAATTTCAAAATATATATCTCAAATGAAGCTTTCAAAGTGACAATATTCATATATCAAGATTCCACGTAATTTCTTTTTCACTAAATAAATGAAAGGTATTTTCTCTGTAATCTAGTGTTTCAAAGTATTGTTGAAAGTTTATTATTTAAATGCGAATTTTACATTCTCTAGGGAAATAGAATAACGTCTTGGACGTATATAGTATTGTTCGTTGATTGGTAACTTGAATTACACCTAATATTTTAGTATTTTTATGCCACTAAGATCTCAGTCGTATACGGTTACTCGTGAAGCAAGAGAAATCCAGACGATTTTTTTCCATTTTTATGGAATCACAGGCATGCATTTTTCTGTAACGCATAAGATAAGAAAGTATATGTGAAACTTTTCGTTTTTAATCAGAGAGGCTCTTTTATTATTCATTAATATACATTCGCTGAAAACGTTTTCCTTATCGTTTGTTTCCAATTTAATGTTTTTGAATGTGGCGACAGCTGTAAAAATAAAACCTGTGATTGCTTAGTTTCTGCAGCGAAATTCCTTTTTAGCATGCTTTTTTTTTCTTTTCTTTTTGTTTCGGTTGGGATTTTTTCTGTTAAAAATCAGACTTGCTCTTGCTGAATAAACAGTTCGACTGTTTAAATATTTCTGAAGCTGCTATGGCATAACATAGTGTTTCTACATTTTCGTAATTAACAAAAAAAATTAATATGATTAAGGTTACTAGGAAATTTGAGCAATTCTGGAATATCATACAATAGATTCCTTGTTTTAGTGATATATATATATTTTAAATCATTAGTAGAGTTTATTCAGTGTATTGTGTACCAACGATTTTGTGAATCTTATAATGATATCGTAATATTTCTAAAAAAATCTATGAAAATGAAAACCTTTTGTCAAAAGTTTTTTTTTGAATATATATATATATATATATATATATATATATATGCTATGTGAGATATATTTGCATTTATGTTCCATTTTTTAAAGAAATTAAACAATATGGTTGCAATTTTTTTTACATTTCTGTAAACGGTACTTATGTATAAATTGAATTTAAATATTTTTTTCCTCCTAATAGTATTTAAGTTTTAAGAAATAAGGATTTATATGAAAAATAATTTAAAATTTCCAAAATTAAGAAGTTGAATAATTTTTTTCAAATAAAATATTTAGTAATATCATTAAAAATTGGTTATCTAAATCTTGTAAATTTTTTTTTCTATATAAGAAGTAAAATATTTTATATATTCACGTACCATTACGTTTGAAAATGATAGCTACATATAAATATGTTTGAAAAATCATGTCTATATACAACTCAAGGTGCAAAAAAAGTTTTAAACCAAGAAACTACTCTTATAGACCAATAAAATTTTTAAAATATCATTATAAGGGACATAAATTCCTAAGCTCTACAAATAATGTTTAAAACATAAATACTAAAAGAAAGAAAGAGCCTTAAATTCAGTATTTTTTTCACTCCGCTTTTCCAGGTATCCTTAAGGTTTGAGTCAGTATTATCGCTTTCAAACAGTTCTGAGATCGAAAATAAAGAAATGTAGTATGGTATTGCTGTAACTAGTATCATGACATATATATGCTTCTTAGAAAATATATATTAATCGATAAAACTCAGAACCTTGAAGTATGATTTCATTAAAAATGTTATTTTGGTAAATATTTGTTCTATCTAACCATTCCTAAAATTCTAAAATTAAGTATTTTATTTTCCTAAACATGTCCTGTACACTTAAGCGTTACTTGTTAAGATGCAAATAGTTTGACACTGGGCTTACAAAAGAGTACCTAGTTCTTGTTGAGTTATTATTTTTAAAGATTTCAGTAGTTGCTATTTATATGAACAAATTAAATTAAAAATTGCTTTTTTTTAAGGTTTATAAAACTTTAAATATCCACTGTTACCATCTCCAGAAACAAGATTGATATCTAGAAGATAATAGATTTCCTTCTATCCTTTTGTTCAGCATGATTGGTGTTACAATTTAAATGGCTATAAAAAAAATTCAGTTCGTGAATGTTTGTCTGGATTGGTGGAATATACATTTTATTTATTAACAACCACAGAGAAAATCAAAAGCACGAGAAGTTAAATCACGGCTTCTTGAAGGTTTCTGATTAAAATCATCTTCTCTGTTACCAATCTATCTTACCGTATTACTGGATATCGCTTGTGTTTATGGTCATGGTTACATTAAACATTTATAATTTAATAAGCCACAAATTATTATTTTTATTTATTTAATTTATCCCCAAAAATTTGATGCATCTTTAATTTTTTATAGCTTGACTGCTTCTTAACGGCTCATTAGAAGCTACACGGGATTACTGGTGCCGATCCTCGTAGTTGGAAGAGAGAATCATCGCTAAACACTATACGTTCCCAGTCAGCATCATTCTAACCTGATGGAGAAAAGCTCCACTGTAATCTGCTCGACAGTGTACAGGCATGAGTGGCAGGTGGCGTAGCGGTTGGTACGAGCTTAGATTTTGCTCTATCAGCCATCTGTGAATGATCATGGTGGACTCTCGTGTGCGGGTCGCACGATTGATGATTCATAACGATGAATCAGGAGCTGTGACAGCTGATTTGACAATCAGTCTGTCCTCCCGATCTGCTGTGGCCCTAGTTCGATCCCTACCATCATGATGCTTAACTCTGCCATTGTCCACCCAATCTTGTCAGCATATTCTAAACGCCGTATCGCTTCGACCGATACGACGAGCGCTTCTCCGATTTGCCCAAACTGCCTCTTTCAATCCAATGGTACGACGTCTTTCAAACTCTTACAGTTGATCGTTATGAGCTCGATTCCTACGGCGAGGTATTATTTTAGTCGTTGAAAGGATCCTAAATCATAATGGAATAGAAAATTTGACCAACAATTTGAGAATTAGCTGCTTATATACACCTGTAGCTCCCGCTATTCATTCATTGGACACCAAATTTTAATCATCTGTTTTTTTCTGTTATAGAGTGTATTACATTCCAATAAATGCTTTTATTTCATCTTTGTATGTTTCTTTAGCATTCCTCTCTTGAAAAATGATAATTTATTGATAGAATAAAAATACTTGAGAATTTTGCTGCAATTCGAATCAATTCAGGAGATATTAGTAAATTCCATGTCTCTATAACCGGCTCCGTTTAACAAATGGCAGTATCATATAATAGAGACAATTTATCTGTCTGCAAACACGACTAGTGTCAGGATAACTTTCGTAATCATAATAACCAATTTCTTAAGAAAAAATATCATAACTAAATGGCACACTACGATATCATGAACTATGTTACATATGTTCAAAGGGGTCGAGGATAAATAAAGTTTTTGCATACGAAATTTCATTACAATTGGGCAACTCCTACGTTTTGCAATTAAAAATATTGCGTCGTTTTTTTTCTTTTGAAATTGAGTATACATTACATTCTTTGGAAGGAAATAAACTTTCCAATTTCGATTTCCTCTCCTACGCGAACTCCTAGATACTGACGCCTTATAGTATTTTTTTTTTATTTATTTTTCTGAATTTCAGATAAATCATTAGTTCGATGACGTCACGACTTCTCTTTCAGGGCAAGCATTAATACTTTTTTTTTTTTCATTTTTATTTCCCTTACGTGATTCATCAATTTACATAACAGGAGAATCATGAAACAAAATTAAAAATACTTGTAACAGAAGATGCATTATAAGATTTTGTTTAAATGCAGTCAACAATTGATAATAATTAAGCAGTAATGGAAAAAAGAGCGATATTGCTTAAGGTATCCATACACCTTTAAAGCGTCCTTTTTGTCAAAATTTTCAATTCTCTAATTTTATTGTCAGTTTAAAAGTTAAACTTTTTTATCATTCTAATAATGTTTGAATTTTGCTTATACCTTTATATAGAACTTAAGTTACAGGGATTTTAATTTTACTCTGTAGCTAATTTTTAATTGCATTCGAAAATTTGTTTTTGATTTTTCTCAAAATGAGTTTTCTCGGCATATTTACAAATGGCAACGTAGATATCAGAAACAGTTTTGAGCCAAATTAATTTAAATTTTGCAAGTATCTCCCTAATATAATTTTTCAGAACCCCTACTAATTTTATGGTTGTAAAATTGATATGTTTTTAGTAACAAAGATGTAAATCATGTATTGTGAAAACGTTTTTGATTTTTCATTGTTATTTGACTCGAAACTCAATAAAAAAGTGTAGTAATATGATTTTCATCATGAAAATAGTACCAGGCCAAAAAATTGTTATCGAAACTCAATAAAAAAATGTAGTAGTACGATTTTCATCATGAAAGTAGTTCCAGCGCAAAAAATTGTTATGATAAATAAAATAAAATTTTCAGAATAATGATACATTTGTTTACTTTTGAGTTGGGAGCGTTATTCTGGTGATAAATTTATGTACTATTTTCACTATGTTTTCCTCTCCAATTTTTTTCAATTCAAAGCAGCTTATTAAATGTGTTTAAGGTTGTATTTTAGCACTAAAAATATCTTACAATAATCAATGTATTTAAAAAAAAATTTCACCGAAGTTGTACGGATACTTTTATATATTTTAAATGAGGATTTATTTGATAATGAAGATGCGGAAGATATAAAAACATACAAACTCCTATCTCACATTCTAAATCTTTTGATGATCAAAGACCTTACAAAGTTTTTTTGGGTAGCCGGAAATTTAGAGTTAGGGAACATGTGTAAAATGGGCTATTCGGGATTTTGCCCTTCGACTAACAACTACGGTTTTTATAGTTCTCAATCAATAGAAACGGGATGATTCATGTAGAGTAAGACTTTAGAAATAGGTTGAATAAAGTAATCTAACAGATAACTGAACTGTGAGAGAAAGATTATGGTAATACAAAGGGAGTAATTGCGTTTTTTTTTCTGGAGTATTTAGTAATTTATGGAAGATTTTGTTAGATTTGGAATCAAGGTGATTGGAAAAACAGGAGGTGTTAGACTCATATTCCGGTAAGCAATTTCTTTGATGGATTATAGTTGTTGTTAGTACTTGCTGATAGGGACTTAACTGTAGAGGCTCTCTCCCCTTATTTGTTGATTAATATCGATATTTTGAATATAGTAGAATAATGTAATTAATTAATCTGTGCTTTATCTTAAGATCAAATTTAGAGTTTGCTTTTAGAGTGAACTTTAAAATGACAGACGAGATAGGTTATAGGATATGGACACCCTATTACTTGTCCTAAAATAAATAAAAGATATACCTTGCAAGTGATTAAGAAGAAACAAATTGACAGTAACAAACAACCGACCGCTAAAGACTGGTTTATGGAACAGGAAACTCAATTTTTTCTACTTAACCAGTATCATTGCAGTTTGATGTGAATGTTTGTTCCCCTCAAAATTCATGTCTGTGCTGGAGCTTAAATTAAGGCTCAGTTTATATTAGTACAGTGTATTTAATCCGTGATTTATTAACCATAGAACTGACTGATAGGTCATAACCTGAACAAACTATATTTTTAAACCTTTTTATACTTTATAAGTAACACTTTACTTCTCACAAACTATGTAAAACAAATTCCAATTATGAAAAAAAGAACTGTTTGAAAGTTCAAAATATCTCAATCCAAAATCAATTCTTTTTATAATAAATAGTACATCTATAGACAAAAGAGCATTTTCAAATATTTGTTTTTATGTACATTATTTCATTTCCTGTCGATGAATTTATAGTTGTCATCAATTGCTACACCAACTTGTTTTTATTTTTCTTCTCAGAGAAGGAATAAACTTCAGTATTGGTTTTCAATACTAACTGGAAACTAGTATTCTCAAATCCGGAACTTTTATTTATGACTCAAAGTTAATGTGGTGGAAAAAAAGATAGGAAATACTGAATCTATTCTGAAGTCAGATGATTCAGTTGACATATATGGATTAATGGCAAAGCGACTGTACTATTCGAAGGAGGTATTTTCGAAATTCGTTAAAAATAGGAAATATTTATTATTTAAACTTACTGATAAAATTTTTATTTTTATTCTTAAGATCGCTTCGTGTCTTACTCATATATCGTTTTGATAAAAATTTTAAATAAAAATATGCAAAATGCTTGTAACGTTGGGTCTTCAACAATTTTTCCTCTAATTTAAAATTGGGCTTTTATTTTGATAGTTAAATTTCCAAATCCTGCGCAGTCAAACAAAACGTTATATTTGAAGATTAGTCTGAAGGCAGTGTGATATATTCAATTTTTAAAAACAAACGATTTAATCTTAATGTGATACTTTTTTAAAATATTATCTATTCAACTTTTAAAAGCAAAGTGATACTTTAAAGTGATACAAAGCGATTTAAGCTTAAAGTGATACTTTTTTTTTCAATATTCCTTATTAAGATGTATTTTTTTAAATGTTTAAAGTTTTTACAAAGAAATAAAACTATGCTTTTGGCAACACCAGATTATATTTTTGTTTTTCAGAAAATTTTCTGGCAACGAACATAAAATGGAGAATTGAGTTTGGTTCCAAGAGGTAAAGACGATTGTATATATGATTTATGTTTTTATAAAATTGTGTATCTGATTTATGTTTGAAAAGATGTGCGCAAATAAAGGTGATGTCCTGAAAATAAGTCATCTTTATTGATAGTCTGCAATACAGTACAGCAAAAAAATTAAACGAATGGATTTAAGAAGATATAGCGAAGAATTGAATGTTTATAGTTAGTAGTGAGTATTCATAGTTGCCTCATTTCGGGAATTACAGTTTAATTAGCGATTATCGGTTGGAAATACTCTTTGGTTAAGCATCCTGTTCAATATTATGTGTATTTTTGCCTTCTTGGCGAGTTTGGCGTCCTACACCAAATTCTTTCAGCTGGAATCCTAATGTTTACACAGTCTGATAGATTAAAATTGCTTGTTATCGCCCATAGATCCTGTGAAAAGTAAGTGCATTTAAGAAGAATTCATATTTCTCCTTTCAGCATATTCCCTCTGAAACTAATCTCACTTGAACCGGTGTGAGTTGTTAAGACTAAATTGAGAATATTATTCGAAATTATAAGTCAAGCACATTGAGCGGCACTAAAACAAAAAAAGAGAGAGAAATAACTATTAATATTTATTTAAATTTTAAATAAAAGCTTTGGATTTGTATGGGTCTATAATCTCTTGAGATTTATATTATGTGAATTTTTATTACTTGGACTTTCGATTAATGACTATTCAGCAATGAAATAAGGACTGCGGTTACAAATAATATGTAGGCATTACATGTTTAACTACATATATGTTATAAATATTTCAGTAACATAATTTTGACTATTTAATTACTGTATATATTTGGTAGTGAAAGTTCTTATTAAAATTTAATACTTCAAAAACCTTTGAACTCCCAAGAAAATCACCATAATTTAATTTATATTTCTTGGGCACAATATATAAATGCATTCTATAAATTGATTAATATTTAATAATGTCCCAATTCGAAGCAATACGAGGGCTATTGGTGACTCACCTCACTATTTTAAACGTCGGTAAATTGACATGTACAAAATATGATATAGTAACTCACTCCACTAACTTCCTTACCATATCAACAACAGGACTTGCTGCCTCGATAGTTATAACAGCACCATCCCTTCTTTGGAGGGGGCGTCTTTAGTGATTTCAGGACTCGAACCTTCGATTCGATGGAATCAAAGCTAGTAGCAGTGTAACGTTGAGCTATTCGTGGTTTTCTCTTCACTAACCATGGGGAATTTTAATTAGGATTGATCGCTTTTTCTAAACAACCTTTGCCGAACCGAAAATGAAACGTGAATATTTAATTTACAAACAGGTAGAAATAAAGTGAAGCTAGGGAGATATGAATTATATAAATTAAGCTCGAGACACGCAATAGAGGTCGAGTGGTTCTAGCGTTTGTCAATTGTTCCAGAGTCAAAGACGGGGCTGAGAATTGTAACATGTAACCGGCTGCATAATGGAAATTAGAAGTCAAGACAGACTCAAATTTACACCAGTGGTAAGACTCTGTTGGTTTGTTATTGGTAGATCAAGTTAATATATTTAAGGCGATATTTGGAGAGAGCCGGTTACATTTGTCGATATACTAGCAATTTGTCAATAAATATAGTGTGTGAAATGCCTTCTGGAGCGCTTTATTGACTTTTAGTGTTAATACTTTGAGTTTAGCTATGGCACAAGAGGCGAATAGGAATAGTTCGCAGTCACAGCAGGTTCACGACATGGAATACAAAAATACCGAAGCCTCAAAA
>BMAW01124022.1:48683-68734 GCA_019974015.1 Nephila pilipes
CTATAAATATTTTATATAAAAACTATCACCTTTATATTATTCTCATACTTTCAATTCAAATACAAAAATAAGCGGAATAAAATTTTTAAATTAAAAAATTATAATTCGTTTAGAATTGTCCATCTGTTTAGTTTCTTAATTCAATAGCTTTCTCTTCTTAAAACTAATTCACAACTGTTCTCAAAATAATAAAGCATCAATATTATAACACAATAAAAAGGAAATACTTAAATAAATTTGTTTATTTTCTCAGAGAAATGAAACTAAATACTTTCACTTTATAGCTTGTTATGCAAAAGTTTCAAGTATAAGTATTCCTCCCATAATCTAGACAGAACTCCAAATTTATAAAGATACCTCGTATTGTTATATTGTGAATATTAATATTATTAAAGAATACTTTAATGATATATCTCCAATGTCTCTAGATACTTTAATAATATGTTATATAAATGGATAAATAGAATTATATTGGATGATGAATACAAAGAAATATCAAAGCTATATTATTAAAAGATTATTAAATTATTCAAACACGTTTGTGAAATTTATTCAAAACAACATTAACAGAAACTTTCACAGTAAAAAAGATCTCTCTCCTACCATAAACGATATTTGTATGCATTTAAGTAACATTTTCTCAAAAAAGTAGGAGTGTATTTATTGATTTAATTACTAATTTATACTTCCAAACTTCTAAAGAGAAGAAATAACCCATACATTATCTAAACATCACAGAATATTGGATGTTAGTCTATTTATCGCTTTTTAGATGTTGATGTTTCAGTCCATATATACGTTTTTTAACCTAATATAAATTATATCTTCAAGCATTTCTGATCAATGCGAAATTTACGAACAGTCGTAACCGTAAATGCCGAGAAGAATTAATAAATCAATGTACAGAATGAGTACTACGTAACTGAAACGAAGGCCACCAATCATCTGACTTCAGAATAGATTCAGTATTTCCTATCTTTTTTTCCACCACATTAACTTTGAGTCATAAATAAAAGTTCCGGATTTGAGAATACTAGTTTCCAGTTAGTATTGAAAACCAATACTGAAGTTTATTCCTTCTCTGAGAAGAAAAATAAAAACAAGTTGGTGTAGCAATTGATGACAACTATAAATTCATCGACAGGAAATGAAATAATGTACATAAAAACAAATATTTGAAAATGCTCTTTTGTCTATAGATGTACTATTTATTATAAAAAGAATTGATTTTGGATTGAGATATTTTGAACTTTCAAACAGTTCTTTTTTTCATAATTGGAATTTGTTTTACATAGTTTGTGAGAAGTAAAGTGTTACTTATAAAGAATAAAACGGTTTAAAAATATAGTTTATTCTGATTAAGACTTATTAGGTAGTTCCATGGTTACTAAATCACAGATTAAGTACACTGTATTGATATAAATTCAGCCTTAATTTAAGCTTCAACATCGACATGAATTTTGCATTGAACAAACATTCGCATGAAACTACAATGATACTGGTTAAGTCAAAAAAATTGAGCTTCCTGTTTCATCAACCAGTCTTTAGCGGTTAGTGGTTTGCTCCTGTCAATTTGTTTCTTCTTAATCACTTGCATGGTGTATTTTTTAATTATCTTGGGACAAGTAATAGGGTGTCCTTGTCCTATAACCCCTCTCGTCTGTCATTTTAAAGATTACTCTAAGAGCAAACTCTAAATTTGATCTTAAGTTAAAGCACAAACTAATGAATTAAAATATTCTATTATATTCAAAATATCTTTATTAATAAACAAGAAAGGGGAGAGAGCTTCCACAGTTAAGTCCCTATCAGCAAGTACTAACAACAACTATAATCCATTAAAAGAAATTGTTTATCGGAATATGAGGCTAATACCCCCGTTCTTCCGACCACCTTGATTCCAAATACAACAAATGATTCCATAAATTAATAAATACTCCTAAAAAAACTCAATAACTCCCTTCGTATTACCATAATCTTGCTCTCACAATTTAATTATCTGTTAGATTACCTTTATCCAATCCCTTTCTAAGGTTTTACTCTATATGAATCATCCTGCTTCTTTTGATTGAGAACAATAAAAACCGTAGTTAGTCGAAAGACAAAGTCGTGAATAGCCCATTTTATACATGTTCTCTAACCCTAAATTCCCTGCTACCCCAAAAAAAACTTAGTAAGGACTTTGATCATCAAAGGACTTAAAATGTGAGATAGGAGTTTGTTTGTTTTTATACCTTCCACATCTTCATTATCAAATAAATCATAATTTAAAATATCTTAAACCATCCCTACAGCTTCGGGAAATTCTTTTTAAATACATTGGTATTTGTAAGATATTTTTAGTGCTAAAATATAACCTAAAACACATTTAATAAGCCATTTTTAATTTAAAAAAATTGGAGCGGAAAACATGGTGAAAATAGTACATAAATTTATTATCAGAATAATGCTCTCAACTCAAAAGTAAACAAATATTTCATTATTCTGTAAATTTCATCTTATTCATCATAACAATCGTTTGGGCTTGTACTACTTTCATGATGAAAATCATATTTCTACATTTTTTATTGAGTTTCGAGTCAAATAACAATGAAAAATCAAAAACGTTATAACAATATATGATTTACACCTTTGTTACTAAAAACATATCAATTTTACAACCAAAGAGTAGTAGGGGATCTTAAAAATTATATAAGGAAGAGGCTTGCAAAATTTAAATTAATGTGGTTCGTAACTGTTTCTGATATCTATTTTGCCATATGTAAATATGTCGAGGAAACTCATTTTGAGAAAAATCAAAAACAATCTTTCAAATGCAATTAAAAATTAGCTACCGAGTCAAATTAAAATCCCTGTAACTTAAGTTCTAGATAAGGTATAAGCAAAATTCAAACATTATTAGAATGAAAAAAAAGTTTAACTTTTAAACTGACATTAAAATTAGAGAATTGAAAATTTTGACCAAAATGACGTTTTAAAGATGTACGGATTTCTTAAGCAATATCGCTCCTGTTTCCATTACTGATTGATCATTATCGGTTGTTGACTGCATTTCAACAGAATCTTATAATGCAACTTCTGTTACGAGCATTTTTTATTTTCTTTCATGTTTCTCCTGTTACATAAATTAATCAATCACATAAGGGAAATAAAAAAAAAATATTAATTATTACTCTTAACGAGAAGTCGTGACGTCATCGAACTAATGATTTATCTGAAATTCAAAAAAATAAATAAATAAATAAAAGAAATCCTATAAGGCGTCAGTACCTAGGAGTTCGCTTAAAAGAGGAAATCGAAATTAAAAAGTTTATATTTCCTTCCAAAGAATGTAATGTACATTCTATAACAAAAGAAAAAAAAAACGATGCACCAAGAATGTAATGAATGCCAAATTGTAATGCAATTTCGTTTGCAAAAACTTTACTCATCCACAACCCCATTGAACATATGTGACAGAGTTCATGATATCGTAATGTACCATTTAGTTATAATAAGTTTTTTTAAAAAAAATGTCTATTACCATTACGAAGGTTATTCTGACACTAGTTGTGTTTGCAGACAGATAAATTGCCTCTATTATATGATACTAACATTTTTTAAACGGAGCCGATTAAAGAGGCACGGAATTTACTGATACCTCCTGAATTGATTCTAAATGCAGCAAAATGCTCAAATATCTTTAATGTATCATTAAATTATTATTTTTCAAGAGAAAGGGATGCTAAAGAAACAAACAAAGATGAAATAAAAGCATTTATTGGAATGTTATACACTCTATAACAGGAAACAAAAACGACAGACCAAGAGAGAGTAGTTACCCGATTCTAATGAAATTACGTATGCAAAAACATTTGAACTGAACATGCAAATGATTAAAATTTGGTGTCCAATGAAGGATTAGCGGGAGTTACAGGTGTATATAAGAAGCTAATTCTCAAACTGTTGGTCAAATTTTCTATTGCATTATGATTTAGAATCCCTTCAACGACTAAATAAAAGACCTCGCCTTAGGATTCGATCTATATGCGGGCAACTTTCAGAGTTTGAAAGAGGTCGTATTATTGGATTGAAAGAGGCAGTTTGGACAAATTGGAGAATCGCTCGTCGTATGGGTCGAAGCGATGCAACGATTAGAATATTCTTGTAAGAATGGGTGGACAATGGCAGAGTTAAGCATCATGATGGTAAGGGTCGACCTAGGGCCACAGCAGATCGGGAGGACCGAGTGATTGTCAGATCAGCTGTCACCTGGGGTGCAATCCGTACACGAGAGTCCGCCATGACCATTCACAGACGGCTGATAGAGCGAAATCTACGCATGTACCGACCGCTAAGCCACCTGCCACTCATGCCTGTACACTGTCGAGCAGATTACAGTGGTGCTTGGCTTCATCAGGTTAGAATGATGCTGACTGGTAACGTACAGTGTTTAGCGATGATTCCCACTTTCAACTACGAGGATCGGTACCAGTAACCCCGTGTAACTTCTAATGAGCAGTTAATAAGCAGTCAAGCTATGTAAAATCAAATATGTATCAAATTTTTTGGGATAAATTAAATAAAAAAAAATTTGTGGCTTATTAAATTATAAAGGTTTAATGTAACCATCATCAAAACACATGCGATACCAGTAATACAGTAAGATATATTGGTAACAGAGAAGATGACGACTTTGATTTTAATCAGAAAACTAAACTTCAAGAAGCAGTGATTTAACTTCTCGTGCTTTTGATTTTCTCTGTGGTTGTTAATAAATAAAATGTTTATTCCACCAATCCAAACAAACATTCACGAACTGAATTTTTTTTATAGCCATTTAAATTGTAGCACCAATCATGCTGAACAAAAGGATAGAAGGAAATCTATTATCTTCTAGATATCAATCGTGTTTCTGGAGATGGTAACAGTGGATATTTAAAGTTTTATAAACTTTAAAAAAAAGCAATTTTTAATTTAATTTGTTCACATAAATAGCAACTACTGAAATCTTTAAAATTAATAACTCAACAAGAACTAGGTACTCTTTTGTAAGCCCAGTGTCAAACTATTTGCATCTTAACAAGTAACGCTTAAGTGTACAGGACATGTTTAGGAAAATAAAATACTTAATTTTAGAATTTTAGGAATGGTTAGATAGAACAAATATTTACCAAAATAACATTTTTAATGAAATCATACTTCAAGGTTCTGAGTTTTATCGATTAATATATATTTTCTAAGAAGCATATATATGTCATGATACTAGTTACAGCAATACCATACTACATTTCTTTATTTTCGATCTCAGAACTGTTTGAAAGCGATAGTACTGACTCAAACCTTAAGGATACCTGGAAAAGCGGAGTGAAAAAAATACTGAATTTAAGGCTCTTTCTTTCTTTTAGTATTTATGTTTTAAACATTATTTGTAGAGCTTAGGAATTTATGTCCCTTATAATGATATTTTAAAAATTTTATTGGTCTATAAGAGTAGTTTCTTGGTTTAAAACTTTTTTTGCACCTTGAGTTGAATATAGACATGATTTTTCAAACATATTTATATGTAGCTATCATTTTCAAACGTAATGGTACGTAAATATATAAAATATTTTACTTCTTATACAGAAAAAAATTTACAAGATTTAGATAACCAATTTTTAATGATATTACTAAATATTTTATTTGAAAAAAATTATTCAACTTCTTAATTTTGGAAATTTTAAATTATTTTTCATATAAATCCTTATTTCTTAAAACTTAAATACTATTAGGAGGAAAAAAAATATTTAAATTCAATTTATACAGAAGTACCGTTTACAGAAATGTAAAAAAAATTGCAACCATATTGTTTAATTTCTTTAAAAAGTGGAACATAAATGCAAATATATCTCACATAGCATATATATATATATTCAAAAAAAAAAAAACTTTTCACAAAAGGTTTTCATTTTCATAGATTTTTTTTAGAAATATTACGATATCATTATAAGATTCACAAAATCGTTGGTACATAATACACTGAATAAACTCTACTAATGATTTAAAAACATATATATCACTAAAACAAGGAATCTTTTGTATGATATTCCAGAATTGCTCAAATTTCCTAGTAACCTTAATCATATTAGTTTTTTTGTTAATTACGAAAATGTAGAAACACTATGTTATGCCATAGCAGCTTCAGAAATATTTAAACAGTTGAACTGTTTATTCAGCAAGAGCAAGTCTGATTTTGAACAGAAAAAAAAAACCGAATAAAAAAAAAAAAAAAAAAAGGAAAAAAAAGCATTCTAACAAAGAATTTTGCTGGAGAAACTAAGCAATCATCGCTTTTATTTTTACAGCTGTCGCCACAGACAGAAACATTAAATTGGAAACAAACGATAAGAAAAGCGTTTTCAGCGAGTGTATATTAATGAATAATAAAAGAGCCTCTCTGATTAAAAACGAAAAGTTTCACATCTACTTTCTTATCTTACATGGTACAGAAAAATGTATGCCTGTGATTCCATAAGAAATGAAAAAAAAAAAAAAATCTTCTGAATTCCTCTTGCTTCACTAGCAACCGTATACGACTGAGATTTTAGTGGCACAAAAATACTAAAATATTAGGTATAATTCAAGTTCCCCATCAACGAACAATACTATGTAGTTACCTCCAAGATGTTATTCTATTTCCCTAGAGAATGTAAAATTTGCATTTATATAATAAACTTTCAACAATACTTTGAAACACTAGATTACAGAGAAAATACCTTTCATTTATTTGGTGGAAAAGAAAAATTATGTGGAATCTTGTTATATGAATATTGACACTTTGAAAGCTTCATTTGAGAGATATATTTTTAAATTTTTGGAATAAAAAGGATGTTTCTCTAATGAATGCAATCTAAATATCCTCATCACATAAACACTTTTTCGAACAATTTGATTTGAAACATCTGCATCAAATATGCAATGATGTCTGAAAATTTTAAAGGAAAATGGCTGCCTTAAAATAATTTTAAATTTATGGGAAGTAATAAATTTTTTACATTTTGAATCAGCTATATGAAAACTTACTTTGTGGTAAAAAATGATATATTTTAGATAAAATTTCAGGTTTTAGATTACTACACTAAATGTAATAAAATAAGATAAAATACGAGAAAAAAAAATAGGATTATTTTTTTTTTAGATTATTAAAAAATTATAAAGTAAAAAAGTAATTTTTAAATTACTTTTTACTAAAATAAGTAATTAAATTAAAGTAATGAATAACACCATAAAACATTCTAGAAAAAGAACAATATAACTGAAAAAATATCAGATGTATATATTACGGAAATAATATAAAATTCAAATATGAAAAACAAACAAATGAAAACCTTTAAGGACAATTGTATATAATATTTTTTTTTAATTTGAAATCTAGCTCTTCAACGATTTTTTTGGCATAAGAAAAAAATTATGAAATATAAAAAAATTATGAAAACCTATATGAAATTTTTATGGTTACCAAAATTTATTAAAAGTAGGTACAAAAAGAAGAAGATGCAAATGAAAAAACAGAGTATAATATATATGTAGTACATTCCATTTATGTTTTTAAGGAAAATACGAAAAGAATAATGGAATCAATAGACAAACTAGAGTTAAAAAACTTAAAAACCTATATGAAATTGCAATCATTAGAAACACTTTCCCATAATCACCCACTTAAAGAATCTCCCATTTAAATTTAAGTTAGATAATAAGCGCAATTCCCTCTAACTTAAAGAAGCAGTACTAAAACAAGAAAATTTGAAAAATAAAATACCCAGTGGGAAAAAAGAAAAAAAAAAAAAAAAAACCTAAGCAAAATTAAGGGGAAAAAAAAGTTATAAAATATAAAAATTAATTAAAATATAAAAATTTTAAATATCCTACTTCTGAGAAACTGGATTTTTCTGTAGTGTCTACTTTGAAGACAAAAGATAAATCTCAGCTAAATTTAGAAAAAGTACTCAAAGTGTCTATTTCTTATATTAAATCTACCTTCGAAACACTTTAATCCTTTGCTTTGAAAATGGTGTCTGTATATTGTACAGTAATCTATTACTTATAAAACAAATTCAAACTCTACAACTAACACAATATGCTAAGGGTTATCAAACTCATATTTTCTTTTGTAAATGCGGGTTTTTTGGATTTACCTTATTAAGATAGAAAATCGTTTGAGCCTACTTTACTAAGGTGTTTGATATAAGAACCGAATAACTTGTTGTTCAGCTTTACTGTATGAGTAGAAATGTTGTGAATAAGAGAAAGAAAAAATAAAAGAAGTTAAAAAGAGTCATTTTTGAACATTCTATTGGTTCGTGTAACATTGAGGCGAAATACTAAGCTTGTATATACCTGATTCGAATACCTTCACAAGAAGTTTACTTGAATCGTATTCTGTGCTTAGAAGTCATCTGTTTAGATTTATCCAGATAATATAAATTCTTATTATAATATTTATTTGTAGAATAAGCTTAGTTAACTGTTTCACATAGTTAATTTACTTTAATATTGCTTATTTAAGATTGAATAAATTATTTGAAGGGATCTTTGGCTAATTATAATGTGGTCACTATGCTTCTTAATCATGTGGTGCAACCTGACTCATTGTCATTTTAAATCTTATTCTAATCACAAATTTAAAGCTATCATCTTAATTCCAAACACTGATAAACTAATTAAAATAGTAACAAAAAAGTGGTCCAGCTCACATTCAATTACTTTTCAAGGCCTTAGTTACTGTTTGTCTAAATTAGGGGAATATTCTCTCCTAGTTCACTGTCTCTCCTCACGGATAATCAAAAATTTATGAAACATGAAATATTGCTCTTGCCGGAATAAGATGCAAGTAAATCTTCAATGGAGAAATTTGGACCAGACCGCGTCGAGTCTTAATTTCCGTAGGTCACGCTGTCCCTTAACTAACTTCTGCACACTATTCAGAGTCTTCATACTTTATTTATATTTGTCAACTACCGCAATCTTTCTATAAGCTCGTAACATTTTTATATGTTAGCAATATTTATCTCTCTTTTATACAGACTTAATTATATATTACTATGATACAATAACATCTAAATCAATACGTTACAAATTACTAATTAGTAATTTTAAAATATAAAGGGTAATATAAAAATAATGTAATTGTTCTTTTTAAAAGTTTGTTATAGTTTTTTTTTTTTGGAATTCTTTTATCTGAAACTGAATGTCTAACAAACAAACCATTACTTCATCGAATTATATTTGTTTTCGATTGAAGACTATATTCATTAATCCTTTAAAAGAGTATAAATGTCTACGAAAAAGCTTTTTTAACGGAAAAAACTACTCTAGACTATCATTAAAAAGATTAATTGTACGGTTTACGAGACAAGTAAAATAAAATAAAGTATGATTGATACTCAGATTTATTGGAATTTATATTCTTACTCTAACGTCCTCTGTAATTACTAACATATATTTAGAGACAAATAGATACTTTTAAAGTATTTTTATTTAACAATTAGGATGTTTTCTGTGTAAATTGTAAACAATATTGTTTTCGCAAGAAGAATTAATACTTTCAATTAAAAAAAACACTTATGACTAATACTTTTAACGATTCTTTCAGATAGAATATTTTTATTGGATTTGATAAATGATTTTTATTATTTTTTGTAATTCCATTAATAATAATATAAGATAAACCGTTATATAGGAGGTTACATGTCATATAAGTATGAAACATTAATCTATAATTAATGGGAAGTAATATTTTCATTACTCTTTACTTATTTAAGATTCCAAACACTTTTAAATAACCCATTTCGGTCACAATATTTTTTTAATTATTTTGAAAGAGCAATCGTTTGACTTTACGATACAAGTTTTATTTTATTTCTATGTTACCTAGATGCCAAATTACATTAGAATTTATTAAAATAAAAAACCAGAAGTAGGCAATTAAATGGACGAAAGTGGGTATTCAAAAGGTCCGTAGCATGTCAAGAATGTCTGTAAGCAGCTGTTTTTGATGGGTTTTCTTCCACTCATGTTCCAACTTTGTTTGCGCCATTAAAGGGTTTTCTTTAACTCATGTTATAACTTATGTCTGGGTCAAAATTTTAAGAGCTTCTTTCTGATATTTTAAAGCGCTCAATTGAGCTGAAATTTTCTATTCCCGATTGATTTGGATGGCAGTATGATAGTTTAATTGTAATTAATAAAAAAATAGTTGACTAAAACTAAATATTTAAGAATTAAGTTTACTCCAAGTATCCCACCAAGTCACCTTAAAACTTCAAAGTCGCTTGCTTAAGCTTCAAATGCTGTTATTTCAACCTAGATTTACAAATTTTTCTGTACAACGATGGTTCAAAAATAATCCTTGCTATAAATGTGGAATGTGGTATTAAGTATGAAAAATGGATAATTCAAAGTAGTATTTTCCAGTGGTGTTTCTTTTTTTAATCAATCCATGAATATGACTCCGTTTGCACCCAAAAAATCAACACCGTATCTCTTTACAGCATAAGAGATCAACTGCGCCATATTTGAAGCAAAAAGTTACAGAAAATAGCCATTTTTAATATGTTTTCTTTTACTCATGTTGCATACCCAGATCAAAACTTTAAGAGCGCTTTCTTCATATTTTAAAGCTCTCAGTTAAGCTGAATTTTTTTATACACGATCGTTTGGGATGACAATACGATATCTTAATAAAAATTAATCGATTAAAAATAATTATTTACAGAACTAAATTTTACACAAAATATCTCCCCAAGTCACCAAATCTGTCGCCAAGGTGGGGGGGGGTCCTTGCTTAAACTCTCTTTTGTTAATAATTATTGAATAAATACAATTTCATTCAACGTTCCTTTTATGGTCTTGAAATTTAAGGAATAAAAAAATTATGTTACGCAAAGTGTGAAGTTTATAAGAAAACACATGTTAAATGAGAAATTGTTTTTTTTTTTTTTGCCTGTGTTATTCTTTTTTCGCTTTATTTCCGGTATATAATGTTTGAATCTAGGTCTAATTGATAGTGTCAACTCGACGCATAATCAAAACAAATTTTGATTTGACGGCAAATGTCTGCCAACTAAATACAATTTTTTGATTGCTTAACATATTGCAAAATACATTGTGATAACACGAAATTGTTCTCAAAACACCATTTGCAGTGCAAAAAGGGTACTTTTTGAACCAATTCCCATATCTTTGCAAGTATCTGTTTCATAAATTATTGCATTCTGTAACATGCACGTGAGGTTCTCAAAACTTTTCTTTTCTTCTCCGTAGGATATCTTTCCGAATTTATAATTAAGTTTCTAACTTCTTTCCAATCAGATGAATCATGATGGTGCACATTTAGAAAAGTTTGCTTATTAATGTCGCAATAGAAGCAATACTAGAGCCCTTGGTGGCGGACCTCGTAATTTTGAACCTCGGTCAAATGACTAGCATGGCACCTGACATTACATCCCCTTTCCTAATTTCCATACCACGCCAATGGGAGGACTTTAAACCAAGATGGATCTTGGTTAGATCCTTTGTCTTAACGTTCAGCCAAGAAAAAACGCCAAGTTTGGCAATTTTTGAAATCGTGCCAAGCGGTTGGGCTAAACTGCATTTTCCGCAATTAAATTTAATTAAGTGAATTAATATTTGAAAAAACGGTATTAACATCAAGTGTCATCCACTACAAGTTTAAAAAATGTATTTGAATAAAAAGTGGATGAATTTGAGTGGATGAATAAAAAGTATTTTATTAATGATTGAAAATTTGAGCAAGGTATATATAGAGTGAGTGTGTGAGCTAATAGTAGGAATTCAGAAAATAATGAAGGCTTCTGTGGAAGTACTTTTTTTCCGAATTTTAAAAATAATTTTACTCATATTTTAATGATTTGTTTATCAGTTTTCAGGTCATTAAGAAATAGTTTTACATATTTTTAAAAATTGGAGGAAAAAAGTAAATCCGCAAAAGCATTCATTATTAATATTTACTATTTAAAATGCACTTAATTGAATTCAAATAGAACAAATAGTAAACATGTGAGAATTGAAATCTAAATTCCAGATGATGGACATTTCGTCCACGAAATTAAAATGACGGGTGGACGGGAGACTTAAGTTCATAGACGGGAAACAAGATTACTCACAATGCAATCAGAAAAAAAAAATTCTCCATTTGAGATTCATTAGTTGAAACAAACAAATGTATGATTAAAGCTCCCATCTAACCGCCATTTTGATTTCGTGGAAGTAATGTTAATTGTATGAAATCTCGACTTCTCGAAATTCTCACATCTTTACTATTTGAACACAATAAAATGCACCTTATAAAGCATTAAATTAATAAATGTTTCTACAGTATTACTTTTTTTCCATTTTTTTAAAAAAATATTTTTACCCCTATGATTATTAGCAAATGATTATTTAGCAAATTAAAAATATTTTTTTAAAAAAATTGGAGGAAAAATTACAGAATCATGCATTATTTTTTGCTCTTTCATATTCACTTCATTACATTCAAATAGATGGAATAGTAAAGATGTGAAAATTGAAGTCGAAAATTCTATAGGATTAACATTTCGTCCCCGAAGTCAAAATGATGGATAGGCGGGAGCCTTAAATTAATTTTTTACTAATTGTGTAAATATTTAATTAAGAACAAATTTCTGTCCATATTTATATGTTTGGCAGTATTTAACTACAGAGAATGAATTTATATAAATAAATATATTATCAATTATTACATTCTTTTTGAAAAAATACTGCATCATCAATTTTTATCTTTTATGTCCAAAATGATGAACGATAAATAATTTCAAGGAAACGTACAGATAAATATTAAATTTACCATTCAAAGAGCCGATGTTAAAATAAAAGGCCTTTGGTCTTCCTCGCCGATAAAAAAAATCACTTTTTCTTTTTCAAGTGTCCGTAGGTCTTTACGGCATCGTCAGAAGTAATTCTGCTCAATCTAGTTGCACAGTTGCTAGTCTTAGCACTTTTGCAGTTCCAGCAGTTTTGTATCTGCATTGCTCGAATTTCAAATTCCTTTAGGGGAGAAGATTTCAAAGAAAAATGGAACTAAAATTGTTCTTTTCAATCTTTTATTGATATTTAAATTCAAAGTGAGGTATTCGAATGAAATTTCATGTTCTCGACGCTTTTCGACCCTTTTATTTTTCAAGAAGAAATGATTCACGTTTCGTTTGAATGCGTTATAAAAAGATGTTATTCTAATCAGATATATAGGCTTTGTCTTCCATATTTTGGAATACATTTCTTTGCTTTGATTGAAAATTAAATATATGTGTCTCAGGGATGAAAAAATGATTTTGTATCGACTTGAAATGCTTAAAGAAATGTTTGAAAATCTACATACAAGAAATGTGAAGATGTACTCGCATTTCTACTTGTACCTATTTATTTATATTTTTCAGTGTGTTTGATGCTCATTCTAACTTAAAATTTATTTTTAGACAGCATTTTCATGCATAGGTACATAAATACTTTATTTAATAGTATGATTTAGAATTAATAAGTGTCATACGCAGATGATTTGTCATACCTATTTTACAAATGACTCAAGTCATTCTGTAGAAAGAAATTACTAAACATTTCCTAATTAATACATTGAACTTCAAAAGTTTGATTTCTTGTATAAAGAAAATTGCGTAGAACAAAATATTAAGTGCTTATATCAGCGAAAGGTTCTTTTTCCTTTAAACCGTGCCAAAATTTGAGTAAACCCCGTTGAAAAAATCCCGTTCCTACGCCAAAAACAAAAATATCCTGTAAAGTTTGAACATGCCACCTAGAGGGCGAAAAATGTTGCCAAGGAGTTATAATGGGGTTTTTTTTTAATCAAATCACAGTATAGTTAAACTTCTGACTCCAACGAATAGTTAGGATATAACTCTATTAAACTTATTGGAACTTATTACTTTATTACCATTCAGTAGCTTTCTTGTAGATGATATGTGATTTCTATTCTAACATTTATACATGTGTCATTAATTTTTTTTTGAAAAAAAGTTTTTTCCTCATATACAAAATATATGTTAAATAGATAAAAACAAGCTATATTTCATGGAAGAGCATTTGTATTCAGTTCAGAAAAATGGTCGTGAACTATCAAATCTGTATATAGGCCTACCTCCGTAATTTCACTTAGTATGAGTTCCAACACTTTCGATTTATACAAAGAATTACACAAACATTAAATATTTTAAAACAAAAAAGGGGGGAAATGTATATTTAACTACAGAAACTGTATAAATGCTAGCACGTACAGAATAATGACTCAATAAGTGACTCTTAATTCAGCGAGAGAACCATATAATACGATTTTTTAAGACGTTTTCAAATCCAGAATCTTCTAATCCCGAAATATCCTTCATGATTACTGTTGAGTAATAGCTAAATATAATGTTTTAAGGTTGAGAGATATTCTCTTATGGTTTTGAACGCGAGGATGTCTTAAACCTATACTACAAGTCATTAAAACTGCTATATCATAGAAGAAGCGTACAGCAAATGAGAAATTTACGTGACATTCATAACGTGATGGGATGTGCAAATCATTAACATTTAAACTCATTTGAATCGCTCAAAGTTACGAGTAACGCTTACACTTTATATAAAAGAAGAACATTGCGCAGCAGATTTCTGATTTGAAACTCGAACTTGAACGTTTGTTGTTTGATTAAAGGTAGTAACATACTTCGGGTAAGATAGAAGATGTCCTACTATCACGTGTCTGTATTAGACTGCCACATGAACGGATACTAAAGGGTTTGTGTATTTTCAATGCGCTGATAGGAGTAATGCCTACGCTTTGTTTAAGAGAGAACATTCTACAGCACACATTTTATTTGGTAATCGAATTCAATCCTTCCAGCCTTGGTTGTTCCCTTGTTCGTCACTAGGAAAGAAGGTCTCATTCCAGCACGCGTGGAATTAGATCGCAACTAGATGGTAGCCTAAAGGTACTGCCACTTATCTTTTCGCAGTTTATGTTGGTTTTGACCTCGTGACTGTCATGCGAATATGAAATCATTGACTCCAAGATGGTCTCACTGATCGCTAAACAGAATCTTATCTACTTCTGCCTCTATAGGAAGAGAGACGTATTGTCTGTGCTGCTTTGCGCCAACGGATAACAGCTTCAATTTCCCTGAGTTTGGAACTTGGCTGGATTGTAAGATGACAAGAGGTCGTTTGGGTATTGCATGAATGACATCAGCGCCATGGACTATTGATATGGCAAACATTGTTTAGTTTTCACCTGATGATGCATCAGAGACTCGCGAATCAAAAGGGTTGCGTTGAAAATGGAATTTCATCATATCTTCTCATTAAGATAATTGAAACTCTAACATACTTCACATTTTACAATTTTTAAATTTTTAAGATAAATAAGTGAAAATAAAAATCATTTAGCTTATTCCATAGAAATATTCTTATAAGAATTTCAGGAAGAGAAGTTTCAAAAATAAAACACATGAGCTGTGTCTTAGAGAAACATAACATTAATGTGTTTTAAAAAATAGTGAATACTTATACATTTTCCTCGGATTTTGAATTATCTAGATAGGTTTAATTCTGCTCAATATAAAGAAATGTTTTTTTCTTAAACAGTGAATACTGATTTTTCTTCAAATAAATGCACAAAAGTTTTAAGTTTTAAGTGTTCATATTAAGTGTATAAAATTTACGTAAAATTTGAAATAAAATTTACAATGTCCTGAAATATATTTTTTAAAATTAAAATTACTTTCATTGAATGGAGCGTTATGTTTATTAGTACGTAACTTAACCAAAATTATTTGCAAATTTTTGAAATTATAAATTCATTAGAATTTTTGACAGGTCACCTGAAGTGTAAGTACCCAGCTTACTAATGTAAACGCAATTCTAATTATTAATTGCTCATATATAGTTATTGATATTTATAAATGTGATTTTCTTTGCATTGAACGATACATAAGGGTACAAATATCTCAAAGTTAAAACAGGACTTTAATTGCTTTTAATTTAAAACATTGAGTAATATTTAATTTTCCTGAAAGTGTTGTTCGTCTCCAGGTTTCATCTGGCATGAGTATTTCTATATGTGACATAGCAAACAAGTTGAACTAGGCATTATTATAATTAATACAACTAATGAAAAGAACAAAATTTCTCATATATATATAATAAATTATTATTTACAGATTCTCTCAATGGAGAAACACAAATCTTATGGTTTGGCAGTAATGATAATGGCATTTACGATGTACAGTTAGGGATGTGAAAATAGCGTAGAGTATTATTTTGACTGTCAATGTGCTACTCGGTTACTTAAACAAATCTTCATTATTTGATAAAAATTATACCAAATATATTATATAACACATCGATCAATAACTCCCGAGACTAACCCAGAGATGGCGCTCGTAGTAAACCAGTAACCAGGTCTTTCTAGAGTACTAACCTTTGCTTGAAACGTGTCAAAATTTTAAGTCGATCGGACCAGGAAAAAGGTTTTGAAAAAAAAAAAGAAGATTTGGAAAAGCGTTGGAACGATTGTATCACCCTAAAAGGTGATTAACAAAAGGTGTTATGTTGATGAATAAGAAAAAATTTTGCAAAAAAAGTGTTGTTTTCAATTTTAGACTCGGGAGTTATTGATCGATGTGTTATATTAAGTCTTAATATTTTTTTTAGAAATTTAAAAAGTATAATTACTGATATTTATTTTTTTACAAGAAATTTACAAACATTCACATGTGCGTACAATTACTGTTCGAGGCCGGAGTATTAACTTAAATAATGGTACCAAACGGTAAATTTGATATTTTGGGCAAGCGCATCACGGAATGTATATACTTTTATGACATTATGTGCCCATATTGCAATAAAAATGGAAAATTGAAATTTAACTGAGATCCAAATTATTACAGAAAGGTAAAATAATGAAAACTTGTAAATTGAAGATTTGGAATTATTATCTGAAAAGGGAAGTTCTCTGAACTAACCAGATCACTCAGAATTCAGATAGAATGTTTGGATTCTAATTAAAACGTTCAATATTGTCGTCCAGGAAAGCGGAGCCGATATTGAGAAGCGTCAGCATCGTTGTTTAATAACCACACCTTATATGTTATGATTTTAGCATCTTTAATAAGCCTAAGAAATGGAAAAATTTACTTTGGTTACCATATGATGGCTGCCCATTCCTGGTTGCCTCTTGTGCCATCGCTAATTTCAATGTTTAAGCCCTAAGAATCAATAAGTCAATCAAAGAGACTTTAGAACAATAAATACACGATTTATTATCTGCTTGTTAATATAACAACAATTATGAATGCTCTCCCGGACAAGGGCTTTACTGCCTTAATTCAATCTACAAATAATAATCTAACTGACTCTTACCACTAAGCCTTCCTCGACTGCAACTCTGACTCTGGAACAATTGTTGAACACTAGAATAACTCAATCGCAACTTCTAGAATCACTCAACTTGTACTCCAACCTCCCGCTTCAACCTTTCTCCTTCAACCTCTTTCAACTTCTCCTTCTACCTCTTTATCGCGATTTTCAGTCTAAGTTTATATATTTCCTAACTCTCCTGCTTCACTTCATTTCTACTTATTTTACAAAATCACATTTCATTTTTGGTTGGGCAAAGGTTGCTTAGCAAAAGCGATCAATCTTAATTAAAAGTCCCCAAGGTTTGTGAAGAGAAACCGCGAATAACTCAACGTCACAACCAAATACCAAAAAGAGGACTTAAATAATGAAGGGATCTGAAAATAAATAAATATATAATTTTACATGATAAACATATAATTATGATGTGACGAAAGTTTCAAGAATTAACAACTAACGTGCATCAGTCACGGTTACATGTTTGGTGTTTAGTGACATCAGAGCACGAGCCTACGACTTGTTGAAATCCGCTTTCCCCGAGTCTGTGACCAGGACCGCTAGATTTCTGAGGCCACACATATTTGTAATCAAAATACATTATATAAAGAAATATTCAAAACCTTTCGTATATTTAGAAACTCAAGACACTAATAATTTGTCATTTGTGCGAATTTGTAATTATAAAATATGTAATAGCACTAATTTTTGCAATTAAAGGAAAATATACAATTACATCGACAAAATATCTGCAACAACGTATCAACACTATATAGTAGAAAACTTGCAGGTAACATTCATAATACCCTTAAAATGACAAGAATATCGAAAATCATTTTTTTATCTTATTTCTGTTCTACGACTTTTCTAATTATATATTCAAATTTATACTATTCTAACTACATTATTTAACTAGTTATTAAAATGTTCTTTATCAGGGCGTCACATAATTTCATTGACCTTGAAAACTTTCAAATATTTATCCCCAAATTTTAATTTTTCACCTACTCAAAATAATAAGGAGTTCGAAAAATTCGGAATTTATTTCTGGTGATTTTGCACGATATGTTTGATCATTCCATGAATGGAATAATGACTTAGATAAATAGCTATATTTAAAAAGAGAATCAATATATATATATATATATATATATAGCTGTTTTTCATAGCGTATGATGAAAAACGTATAAATCTGCAAATAACAGTAACACAAATACAGCCAAATATACATTTGTGATAAATAAATCTGATAAACTGAAGTAAAAAAAAGAATTTAAAATTGCAAAAATTTACACAAGTATGTGACGCCCGCGTCATATACTTACGTCACATACTTGCACTAGTGATAATTGAATCTAGTGCCATCACTAGATTCAATTATCACTGGATTCTATTATGTCCTCTTGTGCCATCACTAGATTCAATTATGTCCTCTTGTGCCATCACTAGATTCAATTATCACTAGATTCAATTATGTCCTCTTGTGCCATCACTAGATTCAATTATTAAACACTACGACACAAATAACTACAGAATCCCCAAAACAATTCTTTAACAATTTATTAGTATACATTTACTATGACAGAAATGATTGTGCTCTCTCGGGTAAGCTTTCTAATACCTTAGTTCAACCCATCAATAGTAATATAACAGATTCTTACCACTAGTTCTTCTTCGACTGCAATTCAGACTCTGGAACAACTGTTGAAAACACTAGGCAATATCCTTCTACAGCAATCTTTGCTCGAAACCTCTATTGTAAACATTAATTCCTCCTTTCTCTTATCTAACACTTCAGTTTCACCTCTCCTACAACCTCTCTCTCAGATCCTCTTTCAGAGACCCTTGCTACTTTTTGTCGTAGTTTATATATTTCCAAACCTAACAACTTCACTTCATTCTTAACTGCTTTACAAATTAACTTTACGTATCATGTTTCATTTTTGGTTGGGCAAAGGTTGTTTAGCGAAAGCAATCAATCTCAATTAAAAGTCCCCAAGGTCAGTGAAGAGAAACCGCGAATAGCCCAATGTCCCAAGTAGTTTGAATTTTCATATTAATAACATTTTCGAAAGCAAATAATATTTTATATAACTTTTAGATTAAAAATGACGATATCTTTACTGAAATATCTTTATAGTGTTCAAATTAGGAGAACACAAGTTTTTCTCATAAATTTCTAATTTAAATATATTAAAAGTCTTCTGTGTCTAATTAAATTTATATTTCAATACCTATTGAAAGCTGGATACCAAAAGAATGAAATTTTAGTTAGAAACATTATTATTAATATTTTAACAAATTATGAATACAAATATTCCATAGCAATAGAAACATCTTGCAATATTTCTTATTTTCCTTCCAAAAAGTAATTAAGCTATTGACAAGAAACATGAGTTAGATTCAAAAGAAAAAAAAAAGATCGAATACATATTTAAAAAAACTGCCTTTGTTAGAAATGTCTCTAAGCAACTCGATGACAACATAACGGATTGCTTTGGCATCAACTCACATATGTCATCTGGATCATCAGCCCTTAAAGGAATATAATATTTCCTATATTTTCTTCTACGACATTTACTTCGGTTATAAATAAAATTATAGATTTGACAGTACTAGTTCCCTGGAAGTATCGAAAACCGATA